>JAOVVI020001396.1:0-24569 GCA_028571085.2 Nepenthes alata
ACTCCCGGGCAAATCTGGACTCTACGCCTTGATTTCTCCCTTTCTCTCACTAGGCTGGACGTTCCTTCTCTCTAAAGCTTCTGAAAATGTGGGAAAAGTGAAGAAAAAGTGAGGGTTCGTGAGGCTGGACGGGTATTTATACTAGTCGGACCGCTCGAGCGGAGCTCGAGCGGCAAGCGAGCGCCGGGCTTCCGGGAGTTTCTGGAATTTTCGCCTCAGGCGGCCAGCGAGCGCCGGGATTCCGGGAGTTTCTGGATTTTTCGCCTCAGGCGGCCAGCGAGCGCCGGGGCTCTCCAGAAGGTTCTGGGAAGCTCCGCTCGAGCGGGGCTCGAGCGTGCATCAGGCGGAACTTCGAGTAATGTTTTTATCAAGTATATTTTTATTTTACCTTGTATAATTTTTATTGTTGGTTTGGGAACCTTACAACCGTGAACGCTTTAGCCAAAATAGGTGGCTTGTTTGCTTCCAACCTCTTTGGCAGTGGGCAATCCTTAATTAGGTGACCCCGCTGATCACAATTAAAATAAGCCCCCGTCGCTTTAAAACAAGGCTTCCCTATGTGGTTCTTCTAGCAATAAACACAGTCAACTGTTGACGCTATAGAACTCGTCACCAACTGAACCTCAGTAATACTCTTCCCCTTATCTACCATCTTTGCCCTTTTTGATGGCCCGGTGGGTCCCAAATTTGATCTCGTGCTATAGCTTGTTCAACTAGCTGCCCTCTTAGCGAAGAATTTCCGAGTCTCCAACTCCCTCTCAAATATCAAAACTCGATCCAAAATCTCCTCATAGGTCGGAAGTTTTTTCGTCGCCAGTTGCCTCCTAATATCATCTCTCAACCATTGCTAAAATTTTTTACCTTTCCTCAATTCATCCTCTACAATATATGGTGCATACCAAGATAATTCAGTAAACTTCGCATCATATTCAACTACGGTATGGTTCCCTTACCTAAGCCGCATAAATTCTTGCTCTTTTTGATCCTAGAGGCTAGAGGGGAAGTATTTTTTTATAAAAGTTTTTTCAAACATTTCCTAAATAATGTGACGGATCGGAACACATTCCACCGCATGAGGCTATTCGTCGACCGAAATCGATCATACGCTCTAGTTAAAAAGGGTGGATTTAAAATTTTTCTCTTCTTTTATCAAAACAATGCATGCACAAGATCGCGTAAGGCCCAACTTTGTGAGCTGGCGGTTAGTGGGTCGTGGTTTCTCTCTCTTGACCGGCTAAGACGAGATTGGTCAGACATGGGGGTTTCAAAAACAAACTGAGATACCACTAGGAATCACATATTACTCAAACCATAACATCGTACGGAAGCGTACTATATTCATTAACTTTCACAGCGGTAGTGTTGTACAAAATGCTTCCCAAAATAAACAAAAGAGAGCACATAAAGTCTGTCTTGTCATGATACTTAATTCTGGTCAGCTACCCGTCCTAGCTCGTCCGCCTCACTCTAATTTCTCATCCTTTATAAGCTTTTTATCATCTGAAAATAGCAAGAGTGAGCTACAAGGCCCAGCAAGGTACCCTCATGTAGAAATCATGCATAGTTATAAACCGTGAGACGAACAGGCATAATGCAATAGAGGCATATATATATACATGCAGTTTCATAAAACATGGCCGGAGTCGATGCGAATAGATTCCAAGGTTCAAAACATTCTTCTGTTTCCAAATTCATTTTCGTTAAAAACTGGCTACATTCAAGGTCTACAGCTACTCGACCATACGCTACATTTAAGGTCCGTAGTCATGACCTAAATCAAACGGTAGCATTTAAGGTCTGCAGCTCTCGACCCTCAGAATCAAATAACGCTACATTTAAGGTACGTAGTCATGACCCAAATCAAACGACAGCATTTAAGGTCTACATCTCTCGACCCCCTGAATCAAATAACGCTACATTTAATGTCTGTAGTCATGACCCAAATCAAACGGCAACATTTAAGGTCTGCAGCTCTCGACCATCATATCTCAATAACGGCTACATTTAAGGCCTGCAGCTACTCGGCCATCAAAATATTTTGTTCCGCAAATCATGCTTTTCCAGAATTCACAGTGCAAATGCCAGTTTCAAATATGATACAATGCCGGTTTCAAATTCATAACACAAATGTCAGTTTCAACATATGCTCTAAGGCCAGTTTCAATTTCATGGCACACTTGCCGGTTTCAAAATACACTTGAGGGCCGGTTTTGATTTGCATGGCATAATTACCGATTTCAAAACACACTTGAGGCCGGTTTCGATTTCATGCTCAAGGGAGGTTGATCTCGTTTTCATTATTCAAGGGTGGCCGGTTTCAATTTTATACAAGGGAAGGCCGGTTACATTTTCTTACAATGGAAGGCTGATTTAGATTTCATGCTCAAGGTGGCCGGTTTGAACTTCACACTCAAAGGTAGCCGGTTTCATTTTTATACAAGGGGAGGCCGGTCTTCTTTTGCTTAAGGGAAGGCCGAACCTCTTTTATGCTTAAGGGAAGGCCGAACCTCTTTTAGGCTTAAGGGAAGCCGAATCTCTTTTAGTCTTAAGGGAAGGCCGAACTTCTTTTATGCTTAAGGGAAGGTCGAACTTGATTAGGCTTAAGGGAAAGCCGATTTAGATTTCACCTTAGGGCTGATTTCCTTTCTTTTAACAAAGTTGGAGGTCATTTATCAAAAGCTAAGGGTCATATGTCAAAAGCCGAAGGTCTTTTCACAAAGGTCGGAGGTCTTTTATCAAAAGTCCGAGGTCTCTTTCTTAAAACCTATGTTCCTTTCTTCAAAAGTCGAAGGTCTTTTTCTTAAACATGCAATTATCAAAGTTCATGTAGATCAACAAATAACCGCACTTCGTGCATAAAGAAACTAAACATCATGAATAACAAGGCTCCTTTTAAACATCCGGTTAACGGAGATTCTTGCTTAAATCAAACAATCAGAGCAAATATCATACATACCGTAACATAAGTTCATAAAAAATTAAACATACTTGCGTTGTAAACATGCATATATTTGCATTAAATCATGATCTTAAAAAACGGAGAGTATGCTTGCATTAAATCATGAACTTTAAAAACAGAGAGTATGCTTGCCTGGAAATGCTCATCAACTCTTTACTCATGTATGGCATGGAATCCTTCCCTTCATTTCTTTCGTCTCTGACTCTTTACTTCTAAACTTGCTCCCAAGTTTCTGCATCCAATATTTATAGGCGATAGGGTAGTTGAGAGTAGGTAGGGTAGGTCACTTGCTACCGATATTTTAGTCACCTCGCCTCTTCCAGAGAATTTCAAAGCAGGTGAAAGTAGGTAGAAGTAGTTTACCTACTTTGGGTAGGTGGTTGGGAGTAGGTTAGCTACTCAGGCATGATCATTCTGACTCTACTTTTCGTAAGGGCTTCCTTATTATTTCTGGTCAACTGGCCTTGACTGGTTATGTCTCCTTTCATTGTCTCAGTACTTCTGGCCTCCATCTTTCCATGATCCGCCTTTAATTCTATTAATCGTTCTTTCTTCATTTTCGGTTAACTAGCATTGACCAGACTTTGTTCCTTTTTTGCGTCTTCGGTCAACCGTCATTGACCGGATTCAGTTGTTCCTTCTTATATATATATTCCGGTCAACACTAGTTGACCGAATTTACTTACCCTTAATATTTTTTGGTCTCTTTTTTCCCTTCCAGCCTTCATCTACGTTTTTTGGTCAACAGGTGTTGACCGGATTACGTATTTTTTTACTGCTTTTAGGTCAACATGGGTTGACCGAATTTTGATTTCGTTTTTCCCCTCCCATTTCCTTCATGCTTTCCGGTCAACATGCGTTGACCGGATTACTTTTCTTATTGCATTCTCCTGTCAACTGGAGTTGACCGGATAACCTTCAATTTTTCTCGACTCCTCGATTATATGAACTCGATGACCGGGACTTTCTATGTTTTAGAATCTGGGCCATTATATATAATATCATCACCGAGCACTCCCAACGCCCTTTTCTTCAAAGATCACTAGATATCTGCTTCACCCTCCAACTTATACGCCGCAAAAGTAACATTTTCTCGATCAGAGTATTGAATCACCACAAAAATCTTCATCCTCCTCCGAATCCAAATATCTGCCTTTATTAGATTTGGTTCTCCTAAAAATTTAGGCGCCCTCTCCGTCATAAATTTATCATAAGCCATCGGGGTAGGATTTACTGGGGCCAGCTCCGGTGTAGGAATCGAAGCCATATGGCATTGCTCCATTGATTTGATAATATTCGTCATTCTCCCCAATAAATTTAGGTATTCAGTCTCTCAATCCTGGGGAGTGCTAGCACCTTCGCGGGTGTTTCTTCTACCACTTCTACTAGCCACAGTATATCCTACAATAAAAAACACTACAGTATTAATAGACCTCAAGAAATTCGGTTAGAGGGAGCGGTTAACAATAACTCAATATAATTTAGGATTAACCCAGGGGCTAACACCTAAACATCCTATGTACCCTCAACCTACTCCTACTTAAACTTAAACCTAAGCTTCCGCTTTAAGATCGATCAATCTTTAGGCATCTTCTTTCTCTGATACCAGCTGTGACAGAACGGATCATTTTTTTCTTTAATAACCTCCGTCAATAATCATGCTTAACAAATTGACGTTGAATGCACATTTAATTTAATTCATTAAATTCAATAGAAAATCGGATAGAGTTTTCTCTAAAATTGGACAAAAGTTAATACAAACAATCTAAATAAACACGGAAATAAATAGGCTTTAACATCCATTCATTCATAATACAATTACAAGATCATCAAAATGCCATATTCATCCATGGCTCCAACACAATAATCCTATCCACTATATCAGTTCAAAAGGGAGATACCAATTAGGAACCTGAACAAATCCAACGTCAAAATGCAGAAGAAAAACTAAATCCATAAGATAATTATGTGGAAGCAAAAGTAATATACCAACATAAAATATAACACACTTTAACGATCAATTATATAGTTTCCATCCACAAAATTAGTTATTTACATTGACAATTTATCAAACTCCAAAGGTTCTTCAAAAGACTTCATGGCTCCACAAAGCTCCATTAACTAAATCCTTCATTCACTCTTGCTCATAAGGTATCAGCTTTATGGTCTCATTTGGAGGGGGGACAAAACAATAAGAGTGAGCTGAAACCCAACGATGTACCATAAAAATAAAAATATACAGAATTCGTATAAACATATATATATATATAATAGAAGGAAATTGGCATGACATGATTAGGGAACAAAAGACATGCAGAAATAGGAGATAGCATGGAACGATCTGGAAAAATGAGTTTAGAGACAAAAATCCCATTTTGTTTCTTATATTTTTCCTTCAGTTATTTCCTTTACTATTCTTAATCAAAAAATGTGCCGAGAATCAAATATCAGTTCAAAACATTGCTTATCCTTTAATTTAACTTTTACTATCCAAAGGGACCTGAACTAGTAGATCTTATTAGCCGAGGGAGCGAATAATCGAGAATAGATTGTGTTCAATACACATAATCCAAGGCCAAAGTTTAAAAGTTCAAAATTCAAAAGTTTTCATTCTCAAATTTTCACCCCGAGGGTAGGATCACTCAAAATATCTATCCTCGAGAATTAACTCCCCAACGAAGGGCGGACCACGTATCACTCTATAGACTGAGTTATCCTCGATTACCACCGTAAGGTTCTAAGACATGTCGGAGAACTATATTTGACTATAAAACAGTCCTAGGTCCAATTTTCTTATTGACTTAGGGTATTCTTGTTATTAATTCTTAGTCTTAACTCATCATACCTCAAAGGATACTTCAAATTCATACAAATCAAATGTTCAGATGATTTCTAAAACTCTCAGAAATTGATAAAATTGCCTTTGCTCAAATTCTCAGATAAAAATCATCAAATAAACTTTACTAATGTGTCAAATAACATTTTCATCACATTTCTCAAAGCTCACAACAAATTTCCTACTTCCATTTTTAAATTAGGGTTTTGGGCAAATATTTCGGACATAAATCAAACACAAAATTCATGCCAAATCATGAAATCAGAACAATACATTATCATATTTATGCTTAAATATAAAATCTATCTAATAAATCATGAGAAACATGCATCGTTCGGAGTAAATCTTAGAAAGAGATGATTTAGAGTATAAATGTCAAAATGGAGATATTAAAAGGCAATAATAGAGAAAAATAAAGTTTATGGTACACTTGTCTCAACCTGATTTACTAATTTTCTTATTCTGATCGGACTAAAATCGGTGGAGAAACCCTTCTTCTCTTTTCCTCTCTTCTCCCCTTCATGTTCTACTTTCGTTCGAGCCCTTCACTCTCCCCATTCCCTATTTAAAATGCGAAAAGGTAAGTAGGTCACAGGATTTTTAATAGGCGCTCGAGCGCCATGCGGGCGAGCACGGCGTGCTCAAGCCCCGAACGAGCGTGCAACGAGAGTTTATATTCATAAAATGGCACCTCTTTGTGTGCTCAAGCCCAGCAGCGAGCACAACATTATTGTGATTTTGCGCCCCTATTTTGCTCGAGCCCACGGCGAGCCTAGTAGCTACTCGAATTTGCGCCTCCTTTTGGGCTCGAGCCCACAGTAGGCTCAGCCCTAAAATTTTGATGCACTAAGTTAACTTCTCATTTTTTTCAATTTTACTTATCCCAAATTTACTTACATCAATTTAATTACTAGAATTTATTATGTTTTAGATACACGTACCTTACACAAGAAACAACCAAAATTCAAGGAAGAAAAAGGGTGACACAAACAGCACAACATCATCCATTTTCAACCAATTAATAAGCAACACAAGGAAGCATAATAGAGGCCAAAATAGGTGATGAATCAGCAAGTATTAAGCCACCCAGTTGGAAATGCAATAGGGGAAATTATGAGGTGTTAACTGGGCTAATAACTTAGCACCTCAACTCCAAATGGTTATAACAGACGTGTGAGGAAGGGAGGAGAGGAATAAGGAAAGAAATTGAGGAAAGGGAGAGAAAATAGAAGAAATAAGAGGGAGCCGAGAGGGAACCGAGGGAGGCAGATCTAAAAACCAATAGGAAGAAAGGAGTGTAGCAGAATATTTTAAGTGTACTTGAATCCTTTCTTTCCTTGGTGCTGATTATTGATCATTGTTTCAAGTATTATCATTCTAATACTAGTTTTGTTTTATATTCTTGCTCATATCATCATATTGGCATAAGTTATACTCTGCTGCATTATAGAGGTAGAATTCAGAGGCAACACAACCTCTATAATTCGGTTTAATCGGTGACCAAAGGGTCTCCAAATCGGCCCATATTTTGTGTATAACAAGCTTAATAGTACCTATGTCGTGACCAAACGGCTCATGGAAATGAGCCGAACTGGTCGCTAAATCGATTCTCACATTAGTAATGGACCGAGCTTCAACAGTTATGCTGATATCCGAATTTGCAACCTATAAAACGGGCCCCAAATGGGTCGAATTGGCAGCCATAGTGACTTAAGTGTCTTGTGGTGATGTTGAAGTATCACCCTGTACAATTTGACCCTGAACCGGCCATGATTGGTCACCAAAACAGAAACTACAATCGGTTGCATTAGGAGATGCTGATGCAGAATCTTTGTTTGTAAAATATGACCTGAACCGGTTGAGAAATTAGCTTAAACCAGCTAGGAACCAAATAAAATCTTAAACATGAGTCTCTTAGCTGTAATAGGACTCCTTGGACCAGGCAAGAACTGGTCTAGAATTTGCCATAAAATCGCTAATAATAGAATAGGTCCCTGAGCATCCCTGCTGATACTGGAGTGACAGGTTAGGGAAAAAGGACAAAATTGGACCAAATTTGGATGAACCGGCAGCCAGCCCAACTAACGTATAATCTACTAAGGCTAAACTAGTTACTAGTAAATCGGACACCACAAACTCCCCAAGATGAGTACTGAACCGGCCTCCTAAACTCGACCAAACCGGTGTCAGCGTCTTTGATGATAAATCTAGTAGTTTGAGAAAATCAACTGAATCAGCCTTGAACTAGTTCAACCAGCACCTGACCCAGCCAAATTATCAAGCACTAAGGTTGAACTATCAACCTATGAAATTGTGGTAAAAAATACCTCATAAATAATACTGAACCAGGCTATAGAAGCTGCAAAGACCATCCCCCAACTTTCCAGCACGTGTTTGAATTAAGGCCACTGAACCGGTTAATTTTTAGTGTTTAAACTAGATAAACTTGCACCTAAAAATTTATTAGGATCAAATAAGATAATAATAAAATATTAAATCGGTAGAACAAGACTCGAACCCATCCCAGAATTGGGTCCCAAACCAGCTAAATGAACCGGCCAGCATGTTTAGTTTCAGCTCACATACAGCAAACTGGTTCATCAAGCTAGTTTATAAATTGTAAAAAAATCAGAGTGCACCGACCAATGAAGCATCTATTAAATCAGTCACGAATTGAGAAATGAGTCCTTAAGAAATTGTACTAAAATTAATTAAAAATATTAACCTAGTCAGTCAAAATACTAAACTAACAACCGAATCAATTGAATATATTACATGTTAAATCTAAATTTTTAACACATGTAGAAAGATTAAGGATGAAGTTACAAAATTAAAAAGATGTATCATTTTCTGTTACAATTTATGATTTGTTACCACAATTTATGATTATATGTTCGATATTATGAAAATATATGGAAGCTTTGTAAATTTCATTTGAATAAGTATTTTCTCCCGAAATAGAAAAAATTAAGGAAAAATAATTATGAATAATGTGAAAGCTTCCATATGAGGTTTTTAGCATGGGTGAAAAAATTGGACTAATAAATCATTTTTAGCGGGTAATATTTACTCACATACCTTAGGATATTATAGTAAAAATTTGAGGACTATCGCTCAGCCACGGGGATACTTTTGGCAGCATCTCTTTATTTGGCCCCGTATACTAGGTTAAAAGTATACTGCTCACCACGGGGTGTTGAATTGTATGGGTCTGTGCTTTAGATTGTATGAAAGTATACACAATTCTTTTCTTGATTGACTTCTCCGTTAGTTAGTCAGGCGTACTAGCCCAAATTGCTGAAAATAATTGATAGTTAAAAACATAGGAAATCAAAAGTACAAAGTTCATACATGTTTTATATGGACCATGTTCCTTTGATATCTATATATATTTATTTTAAATATAAATATGCATGTCTTTGTTATTGTACATTGTTAAGTATTTGGCTCACTTGCTTGCTATTTTCTAACCTATCATATGACAATCAGGAGTTTATTCTAGACGAGTTGGAGTAAAGACTGAAATGATTTAGACTAAAATGTTTACTGTATTTTGATGATATGTAGATTATATATGAGAACATGTAATAGATTTTGTAATGGTATGAACATGACTTTATGCTTTCACAAATTGTTATTATGGTTATTAGTCATACTTCTAAGAATTTTGTGGTAATGAACTTTGATTCCGAGTAAGCATCTCTGAAAAATTCAACAGTGTATCTTTATGCATTAGTGTTGGCATCACTTATGAATGTGGTAATAATATGGATCTTGTATATTATATATATATGCTAATTATACACGTATATTGTTTGGCATAAGTATTCGCAGATATTAGTGGTGGGTAGGCGATCTGTGATAGGTGATATTAGAGAAAGAGATGTTTTAGGATTGAGTGATCTCATGCGGAAGCTTAGATTAGGTTGGACATTTAAGGCTGAATTAATTAGTGACAACCAAAAATTTTCTATCAATTCTAGTAGTGTCCTTAGAATAAGTAGATAATAGTATGCTTTGATCTAACCCAAATCTTTAAATTTGTACTAATAGGATTATAGAAATGGCGGATAAACAGAGATGTATTCGAGCTGATACCGGTAGATGTCAAGACCAAAAAACTGAATATCTAAATTTGCTAAGCAGAATGGCAGATTTTATGAAGGCGATGAGGCAACATAATTTCGCTCCAACTCTTGCACCTGCACCATCCCCAACTCCTGCCATAAATCTGGAGCTTTAGCTTATGACTGGTTTATAAATGAACCTGTACTTGAATTTCTGGTGGAACAAGATCCAGTCAAGGCAAAAACCTGGATACGGAGAATGAAGAAGGTGTTTTTAGTTATAAGGAGTCCTAAGGAGGACAAGGTCTTATTCGCTTCATATTGGTTGGAAGGTGAAGCCGATCACTGGTGGTCCATGCAGAAAAGAGCTCTAGGAATTCTCAAGGATGAGATTACTTGAGCTATGTTCGAAGAAGTATTTTTGGAGAAATATTTTTCCTCTTGCCTCCTAGAGCAGGAGGAGACACTTATGCAATTATGATAAGGGAATTGTACGATAGCCAAATATGATGCAAAATTCACCGAGCAATCTTGATATGCTTCCTTTATGGTGGATGATGAGATACGAAAGGTGAAGAAATTTCATCATGAATTGCGGGACGGTATAAGGAAGCAACTATCAACTTTGAAGTTGCAGACATATGGGGAGATACTGGATTAAGCTCTGATATTTAAAAAAGAACTTGAAAAGGATGAGTTTTTCAGGAATAAAAAGATATCACAGCGTGGCGATGTGGGTGCGAGTTCTAGTGCTGGGTCAGGAAGGCCACCGAAAAGGATTAAGTAGGCGGAGCAAGAGAAGAAGGATAAAGCAACAACACCAGGAAAACGAGTAGTGGTGACTCCATGTCTTCATTACAAAAAATTACATGGTGAAAAATCATATTTCGAACTATTAGGAGTCAATTATAATTGTGGTTAGTTGGGCCACATCCTGAATTGTCCTCATCCAAAGAAGACAAAGATGAAGAAGCCCACTGTCCCGAGAAAAGCATTTGCGGTCACCATACAGGAGGCAGAAACATCTCCAAATGTAGTTGAAGGTACTATCCTTATTTCTGATATATCAACTCATGCGTTATTTAATTCAGGATCTACTCATTTATTCGTATCACCACAATTTATATGCTATCTTGCATCTTTTCTGCAAATTTTAGAATTTTCCTTGGTAGTGTCAATGCCTACACGGTCATCAGTCACTATAGATATTATTATGTACCCAAAATGTGAGGTGAAAATTCATGGACTGAACATGGATGTGGATTTAATCTTACTAGACATGTATGATTTCGACGTAATATTGGGGATGGACTAGCTAGTAAATTATGATGTTAGTATAGATTGTTTCCACAAATGGGTTTATTTTGAGATTCCGGGACATGAACCATTTCACATTCAAGGGATTAGGTGAAAGGCGATGCCTGTATTTATTTTGATCTACATGCTTGACACTTGATTAAAAGTGGATGTTATGCCTATCTAGCTTATGCTAGTATTACTGACAATCATAATATGATGATTAAGGATATATAAATGATTTGTGAATTTGAAGATGTATTTTTCAAAGATTTGTCTAATTTACCATCACATCGGGAGGTAGAATTCAAAATTGAGCTTGCACCAGAATTAAGTCCAATCTCAAAGGCACCATACAAAATGGCATTTGTTGAGCTAAAGGAGTTAAAGCAACATTTACAAGAATTGTTGTACCAAGTGTGTCTCCTTGGGGCACACCGGTATTATTTGTAAAGAAGAAAGATGAGACCTTATAATTATGCATCGATTATCATGAGCTAAATAAGATCATGATCAAAAATAAATATCTTTCACCACAGATTGATGATATATTTGATCTGCTGCAAGGTATTCTCCAAGATTGATATTCGTTCTGGATATCATCAATTGAGGATCAAATAGGAGGATGTGTCAAAGACTTCTTTCCGAACAAGGTATGGCCACTATGAGTTTTTGTCATGCATCTCGGATTGACCAATGTTCCAGCATCTTTTATGGACCTGATGAACTGGGTATTTCAACCATATTGGATAAGTTTGTGGTCATCTTTATTGATGATATTTTGATATATTCCAAAAGTTATGAGGAGCATAAGACGCATTTGAGAATTATACTCCAAACACTTCGGGAGAAAAAGTTATATGCTAAACTGAAAAAGTGTAAGTTTTGGCTTGAAGAAGTAACATTTCTTGGCCATGTAATTACCCAAGGAGGTATTTCAGTCGACCTGAAAAAGATTGAAGCGGTTACTGGGTGGAGCCAACCTACAAGGGTAACTGAAGTTCAAAGTTTCTTGGGCATGGTAGGGTACTATCGTCGATTTATGAAAAAATTCTTTAGAATTACTATGCCTCTTACTCGGCTGATAAAGAAGGAGGTTAAGTTTGACTGGATAGAGGAATGTGAGTAGAGCTTCCAAGAACCGAAGAAACGGTTAACATCTGCTCCAATTTTGACAATTCTAGAAGGAATGGGTAGATTCGTAGTCTATTGT
Source organism: Nepenthes alata (assembly GCA_028571085.2). Taxonomy (NCBI): domain Eukaryota; kingdom Viridiplantae; phylum Streptophyta; class Magnoliopsida; order Caryophyllales; family Nepenthaceae; genus Nepenthes; species Nepenthes alata. Next base: position 12,372 of record JAOVVI020001396.1, read on the forward strand.
GATGCTTCTAAAATTGAATTAGGTTGTGTCTTAATGCAGTATAGGAAGGTAGTTGCCAATGGGTCTACACAACTGATGGTTCATGAAAGGAACTATCCAACCCATGATCTGAAATTGTTAGTTGTTATTTCTGCATTAAAAATTTGACGACAATATCTATATGGAGAGAAATTCTTGGTGTACTCAGATCATAAAAGTTTTAGGTACTTATTCTCTCAGAATGAGCTTTACCATAAGACAGAGAAAATTGATTGACTTTCTAAAGGATTATGACTATAAAATTCAGTATCAACTTGGAAAAGCCAACATCGTAGCTGATGTTCTCAGTCGTTGCACGAATTGCTTGGCAAGACGGCTGATAAAGAAGATGGAGATGCTGGACAACATGAAGTAATGCGACATCCAGCGATATGTGCGAGGTAATCGAATGATGTTGGCATATTTTTAGGTTTAGCCCAACTACACAGGATCTAAACGCCACGACAACAGTGGTGACATCAACATTATAACTCCAGTACAACACCAGATAGAAAGGATGTCAATTAGGAACCCCAATCACGACCACAATAAGAAAAACCTATGGAAGCATAACAACCAAAATATGCAGAGGAAACTAAACCTTTGTCCATCCACATAAACATCGATAACATCATGGGACATGCTTATACACTTTTCAAAAATAGAACAAAACTCCTGTCTCATACATATGATCACGCTAAGTCCAAGTCCCAAACTTTGCACGCAATATCAGCTGCCTAATACGTTTCTATGGCCTACTCAGTCTTGTTGGGTATCAGTGCGTTCTCATCTGAAAAAAGAGATAGCAATGGTGAGTGTACAACTTAGCAAATGAAATCATACATCACTACAACAGACAGATAAATAATGAAAATAATAAATGGATGGGGAAGATGTACACTTTCAACGAAACAGAAACATGAGAGGAAAGGGGACATCTAGGATCGTCTGGGTCACATGTTTACATTAATTATATTTTATACATTATTATTATTTTTATTAATCTTTGCTGATTAGGCTAGTAGGTCGTACTAGCCAATAATGCGAGAGAACGAGAAAAGAGATGTATTCGCTACATAATCTAAAGCACCGGTTACATTTTAGGCATGCAGCACTTCACAGCTACATTTTAGACTTGTAGCACTTGGTCATCAGCTACATTTTAGGCCTGCAGCACTTGGCCATCACAATTCGTCCCATATCTCTCGGGGACCAAGCCAATCCTCATTCTTTTACAGTAGTGTCCTAAGGCGTATCACGAACATCACACGCCCCCATGAGCGGCCGGAGTATTCCCTGTGTTTCCACCGTGATGTACGTGGTAAACTAGAGGGCACCCCCCAATGGACATAAGTTCATGCTCCTAGTTTCAAGATTTAGTCTTTCCTTGAGGGAGGATCAACTGCATTCCATTTTATTCACATTATCTCCAACCAGGAGATCAGTTCTATCATGCATACATTGTGAATGTTTCCTCAGATTGCTTACTTGGTTCTCATCTTTCTTTTTCTTTCAATGATTCAATTTAATTCCACAAGAGTGTTTGGAATTTCTTACCTCCGATGGGCAAATATCACTTTAGGATCCTTCGGGATACATTTCCTTGCCTCCGGTGCGCAAATACGTATTTTTGAGGCTTAGAATTTGACAAGAACCATTAGACATAACTTTCATAAGTATTAAATGGGTATAAATATGGAAACTTTTCCATTAATTTTCGTGTGAACAGCAACAATGTTTGTTTAGAGGACCTAGATGCCATGAATGGGTCAAAACTTGTGAGATCGATCGTCTGGCCGATATATATGCATAAATGAGACGTGGTGATTCATATTTTGAGGTTAATTTATCAAAATACGGTGGAAAAAATGGAAAGCCCAGATTTTTGCATGGGTTAGGGTTTGGCGGAACCCAATCGAAGGAATTTGTGAGTAAATCAAGCAATAAACTACACATTTCTCAAACATTAGATATGTGTAACATGTATTTCATGGTTTGGGTGGGTATCAAGACGAAAAGACCCAATAAATAACGAGTAACAATTGAAAGAGAACGAGTAGTGAGTATGAGAACACTTGACTCGACACGTACTATAATCTTTATAACTAGCTCTTGAACGGATTTGGACTCCTCGACCTCGATCTCCTCCTCTCCCTCTCTAGTTTGGTGCTCTCTCTCTCTCTCCAAGGGTTTTGTTGCGTAGGAAATGCAAAAAATGTGAACAGGTCGTGTATTAAAATTGCCGAGCGCTTGAGCATCAGGCAAGTAGAGAACGAGCGCGACCTCACTGCCGGCTTGCACTCGAGCACGCAGCGAGCACTAGCACGTCCTTCTTGCGCTCGAGCACACAGCAGATGCAGCTCTACTGATAGCACTTCAGCAGTTCACAACCCGAGTTTCTCTCGATTTAATTTCCGATACATATACTTTCACGTACAATAGACCTAGTATTAATTATTATTAGATTCATTACCTCCTATTTATTATGTTTTTAGGCCCGGAGCCTCACAAATTCTGAGGGGATTCCCAAAGAGGAAGTTGGAATAAATATTGTCTAAAATAAAAGAATTTACCAGACCAAAATAGTTGACCAAAACTAAAGTAATTTATGAGAAGTAACTAAAAATAAATCAGTAACTCATGAGGGCTAAAAAAATAAGAATGAGAGATAGTGACTGGAAATAACTAGATAATCGGAGTAGATTGATAGTAGGCATCAATAGTTGACTGATTGCGATAGTTAATCGGGTTGACTTGTTGGCCGGTTTTGATGAGAGTTGGACTGGCCAAATTAGAGTAAGTCACCTGCTCTCACCTACTCCACTGACCTTCTAGAAAGAAAAGTTGAGTAAGAAAAAAAGTATAAAGTAGTTAACTTGCCCCCACCTACTATCATCAACCCTAACGTTTATAACTACTGAACCAGAAAATTAGGATAGAAGTTGAGAAATTTGTGAATAAAGCACGAGGAAAAGAAAAACTTCATGCCAGATCTAAGTAAGGGAGTTCATAGATCGGATTCTAGACAAATGTACCAGTGTTTTAAATTCATGTTAAGCATTATTGTTTTTACGCTCTTCTTTGTTAAGTTCTACGTGAAATATATCATAATGATTGCTTTCTCAGGTTCATGAAGGAGTATTATGTTCAGTGCATGAGTGATGTTTTGCATATGCAATTTTATTCCATGATTTATACTCAAATAATGTTAGAATCTCTTTTGTTTATTAAGGCTAGTTTATGGAAAAAGGATTGGCATATTAAAATTATGTGCATGGAAACATTATTTGCATGTTTAATTTTGGCCAAAAATCACCAGATAATTAAGGAGTTTGCATGTTGTATGTTGTGTGCTAAATATGAACGTAAGTATGCCTTTAAAGATCTCCAAACTTTTGCTCATTAAGATCTTCAGACTTTTAGAAGCTCAGAATTTGAAGAAATGAATGATGATGGCCGAGTAGCTGCAGGCCTAAAATATAGCCATTTCTGAACATGAAGACCGAGTAGTTACAGGTCTAAAATATAGTCGTTTCTAAACTACGATGGCTGAGCAACTGCAGGCCTAAAATGTAGCCGATTTTGAAAGAAAAAAAGTTTAATTTTGGACTTATGTTTTGATTTGGAAGTTTGTCTTCATGAATTTACCTCCGGCCAATTTATGTTCCTGTATGCATGATACTTTCACCTGGTTTCATTGATTTTGTCTTAAAACTATAATTATGCATGTCTTATTTTAATGGTACATTGCTGAGCAATTGCTCATCCTTGCTATTTTCTGACCTTCAGAGGAGCGAGAATTTATGATGGACGAAAAGGAATAGAACTGGGTGGACTAACTGGGCTGGACAATCGTGCTGGATTGATGTAGCAAAATTCTGAGCGGACTTTATGTACTTTGGGATGTATTTTGAAAATTTTGTATTATGGGCTTGCTATGTAAATAAAATGAATATTTAGACACTTCCGTAAAATTTTATGGTTTGTGAAATTTGGTCTTTAGTGGCATCCCACTTGTCTTCTGTTCTGCATTAACACCGATCGACCTAGTTTTCTAGCCGGTCAAGATAAGGTTGACCAAAAACCTTGGCCGGCCAACTTGGGGGCCAACTTAAGAAGTTTAGCCATTGATCCTATGCGTGAACAAAAGAGAAAAAAAATGAAGAAAGAAAATAAAAGTGTGGAACTTTAAGTTTATATATATATATTTATGCCTTTGTAGAATGCGTATGGTCCCGGGTATTATGTTCGTATGTATGATTATTGACGGTGGTCATTGGGATTTATGACCTATTCACAATTGTGATATCTTGAATTAAATCTTAAATTTTTGAGGTCATGACATTATGAGGTTCTAGTTTCCAAAATATTATAATTAGAAGTAATTAAGTTAATATAATCAAAATTAGGCTTAATGTATGTGGGATTTTAAGTTTCTGAAGCATAAGAGGATGAAAGGAGAGGACACCCACTGGGAGTCCGAGGTAGTGCCGGGGCACCCATTCTAGGGATGTGGCACCCACCGGTAGCTCGAGCATTGGTAGAAGGTGCCAATTCCAGGCTTGGTGCAGCTAAAGCACGCCGACCTGGCGCTCGAGCGCCAGTCTATGTATTTAAGCGCAGACATGATGCTTTTCCTATCATTTTTTGCAGATAAAAGAGAGAGGAGAGAGAGAGCGTGGAGGAGAAGAGAGAGGAGGAGATCAGGCTCTCGTGTTCATTTTCGGCTTGGAGCTAGTTGAGGAAGTTGTAGATCAAGTTGAGGTAATTACACTCATATATTTTTCTCTCTTGTTACACTTTTTATTCTGTTCCTATCAGGTATTTTTATTTTGATATCCATTTAAACATGTATTTTGTAATACCCTTATCTTAAGCATGCATATTTGTTAATTTAATGTTCGACTTGAATGTTTTATGCAGTTTGGTATTATGTGGAAACCTTGACCACATACCCCCACCGATTTCTCCCATTTTTTTTTGGAATTTTTGTATGGTTTGGCTTATAAAATTGGTGCCCTAACTTTGTAAACCTTTTTACCTTAATTATTTGATATTTATTTAGATGTATTTTATATATGATACTTTATATGTTCTTAAAATTATGTGGAGTACATTTAGTGAAAGAATTTATGGTCCGAAAGCTATAATATTTTATTTGGCTCAATATGGTAAAAATTTTCTAATTTTCCTACGCTTTAAGTTAATTTATGTATGTATGTGAAATTATGTGAAGACTTACGTTCACAATATAAAAATATGTATCTGAATAAGTTCACAAGAATACTGAATATGTATATATATTTGTAAGAATATGGAATCATGTATCTGCATCCCAAGTATATGAAATGTATATCTGTTTCTGTAAGAATATGAAATTGGAATCTGCAACAAAAAATTAGGACTTTGTTATTTGTTATCTGTCATCGGTACTGGTGTTTGTCATCTGTATTCATTATTTATTATATAATCTCTGTATTAGTTATTTGCTAACTGTATTTGTTATTCATTACCCGTTCTCAGTATCCATATGTTTGTATAGAGTTTTAAATTTGAATTATGTAGAGTAATTATGAAATTTGACCAAAGATTTGTATTTCAATGGACAGTATTCTCTGACATGCCTTTAGATATTACAATGGTATCGAGAAAAATGCCCTGTTGTGAGGGTTTATGTGACGAACTCTGTATGTTCTTGCCTTTAATAAAGGGCATAAGGCCTTTCGATTGTGTGGAGTAAATATAATCTATTTTTTTGATCTCTGTTTCGTTAGTTGGTAAGGCCTATTAACCTTGATCCGTAAATATGAATGAAGTTTTTGAATATTTTAGAACTAAAGGAATCATAACTAAAATAAGAAGTTTAAATACAATATCTATATCCAAAGGAAATAAAAAATGAGATATAAAAGTTAAATGTATTCTTGAAAGATTTTTGATCTTGCTTTACGTTTTTGCATCAGTATTATGATCCTATCCTGTTCCCTCAAATTATTAAGGTAGGCTTGGAGGATGACTTTTTGTGGTCTTGTGCATATGTATGGAGGGCTTATGTATATGTTGGATGGATATGTAGATGTATTTTGATTTTATTGATGATATTCGGATGAGTTTAGTTTTTGTTGTGTATGGATAATTTTATATACTTTTGCAGGTTATTATTGTTTGATTCTTAAGTACCTACTGGTATCTCTTATGAGCCAACGTTGTATTCAGAGATATGACATTGGTTCCATGAATGGATTGTAGCATTTGGATCATGTGTGTTTGCTATTGTGATATGTATATATTTGTACAGGTTTATATTTAGTTTGATGGTTATTTTGCGGGCAAAACCTTATCGATTTCAAGTTAGAATATGGTCCATCACAGACATAATTATTGGAACAAGTGTATTCATGAAATTTAATCCTTACAATTCCACCTCCTTAAAAAAATTTCATCATCAAAACTTTAAGAAACTACATATCCTAGGGGAAGAGATGGGGATATCTATTGTGGATCTTGTCTTCTAGTTCCCAGGTAGCCTCTTCTTATGAGTGATTATGCCACAAGACCTTGACTAAGGGAATAGTCTTCGTCTAGAGTACCTCCCTTCGTTCTAAAATTGGCACCAATCTTCGATATGCAATAGGTTTTCCTCAATTGTTAGAGACTCGTAGGCAATGACATGGGTCGGGCAGTGGACATATTTCTAGAGCATGGATATGTGAAAACGATTGTACATTCTTGATAGATTTGGTGGAAATGCCAAGGGGTATGCTACTTCCCTGATTTTCTCCAAGATTTCAAAAGAGTCGATGAATCTTGGTTTCAGTTTACCTTTTAGTCCAAATCGAGTCATCCCCTTTGATGGAGATACTTTCCAAAAGACGTAATCACCAGCTGCAAAGTGCAAGTCCGATTTTCTTCGATCTACATAGCTCTTCTGTCTGTTCTGGATCGTCTTCAGCTTTTCATGGATTATCTTAATCTTGTCAGACGTCTTTCGGATAACTTCAGGGTCAAAAAGTTATCTATCACCGAGTTCTTCCCAATGAATTGAGGATTGGCATTTTCTTCCATATAAAGCTTCAGACAGTGCCATATAATACTAGCTTGGTAATTGTTATTATAAGTGAATTCTGCCAAGGCTAGATGGTCGTCATAGTTATCCTTCATCTCTAGCACCACGACCCTTAGCATATCCTCCAGAATTCTAATAGCACGTTCTGATTGTCCATTTATTTGGGGATGATATACTGTACTAAACTTCATATTCATTTTCAATTCTCGATGCAAACTCTCCCAAAAGTTGGAGACAAATTTGAGATTCGGTCAAACACAATTGATGCTAGCACTCCATGGAGTCTGACAATCTCATTGATATACAACTGTGGCAACCAATCACGGGAGTATGCCATTCGAATTGCCAAAAAATGAGCTGATTTGGTCAGTCGATCAATAATAACCAAGATGGTAAATGATTTCTTGGGGTCCTTGGCAATTCGAATACAAAATCCATAGTAATCTCCTCCCATTTGAAACCAGGAATTGATAGCAGCTGTAGTAAACCAGATGAATTCTTCTACTCAGCCTTTGACTGTTAGCATATGAGACACCTCCCTACAAAATCTACGATCTCCCTCTTTATGTTTCTCCACCAAAATTTCTTCCTCAAGTCTTGGTACATCTTATTGATCCTAGGATGAATGATATACCTAGAGCGATAACCTTCTTTCAAGATCTATTTTTTCAGCTCCATATTATTAGGTACGCACATTCAATCTCAGAATCTTATGACTTCATTGGTGTGAATGTTAAAATCAACTCAGGTGTCTTTATTCATGTCTCCACCAATACTCATAAAAAATGGATCGTTCACTTGCTCCTCTTTTATCTTGTTCAATATCTTAGGCTGAAATTGAAAATATGTCAACATCTTTCGGTTGCCTTACATATAATGTTGGATGTCACATTGTTTCATACTATCCAACATCTCCATTTCCTTTATTAGCGGTCTCGCCAAGGAACTTGTTCGGCGACTTAGATTATCAGCTATGATGTTAGTCTTTCTAGGTTAATACTGAATTTTGTAATCATAATCCTTTAGAAAATTGATCCATCTTCGTTATCTCATTTTCAACTCCTTCTGAGAAAATAAATATTTGAGACTCTTATGGTCAGAGTATACCGAAATATTTTCTCCATACAAATATTGCCGCCTGATCTTTAAGGCAAAAATAACAGCAGCCAGTTCCAGATCATGGGTCGGGTAGTTTTTTTCATGAACTTTTAGATGTCTAGACCCATAGGCTACTACCTTCTCATGTTGCATTAGGATACACCCTAATCCGGTTTCTGATGCCTCGCAATAGACCACAAATCCTCTAGACCCTTCAGGAATGGTCAAAACGGGAGTGGTAGTTAAACTCTTCTTTAACTCCTGGAAGCTCCACTCACATTCCTCGGTCCATTCAAATTTAGCTTCTTTCTTCATAAGATGGGTCAATGGCATAACAATCCTCAAAAAGTTCTCCACAAATCTTTGGTAATATCCTACCATGCCAACGAAGCTATAGACTTCGGTCGCAGTTGTAGGTCAACTCCAACTAGTGACGGCTTCGACCTTTTTTGGGTCAACCAAAATGACTCCTTTAGCGATCACATGACCTAGAAATATTACTTTCTCAGGCTAAATTTGCATTTCTTCAATTCAGCAAACAGCTTCTATTCTCTCAGAATTTGCAGCACGATTCTTAGATGCATCTTGTGCTCTTCATAGCTTTTGGAATAAATGAGGATATCATCAATGAATACAATCACGAACTTGTCCAAATAAGGCTGAAAAATCTGGTTCACCAAGTCCATGAATGCTATGAGGGCATTAGTTAGTCCAAATGGCATAACCAGGAATTCATAATGGTTATACCTTATCCGGAAAGCAATCTTAGGCACATCCTCTTGCTTGATCCGTAGCTGATGATGTCATGATCGGAGGTCAATCTTAGAAAATACTCGGGTCCCTTGTAACTGATCAAATAGATCATCAATATGTGCCAGTGGATACTTATTCTTGATCGTGATTTTGTTAAGCTCACAATAATCAACACATAGCCGCAAGGTTTCATCCTTTTTATTCACAAATAAAACAAATGCGCCCCAAGGAGACACACTTAGTCTAATAAAATATTTTTCAATAACTACTGCTTAAACTCATTCAGTTCAGCAGGCGCCATTCTATACAGTACCTTTGAAATAGGAGCAGAACTAGGGATGAGCTCAATTTTGAATTCAATATCCCGGTGTGGTGGTAAGCTAGGCAAATTATCTAGAATAACATCTTCAAATTCATGGACCATCGGTATATCTTTTGTCTGCACATCATGCCTCCCAATAGTGCTAGTATAGGCTAAATAAGCTTGACACCCGCTTTGGATCAGATGTTGAGCATAAAGAGTTGAAATTATGCAAGGCATTTTCTAGCACTTATCCCCTTGAATATGGAATGCCTCATATCGCGGAATGGAAAAATGGGCTTGCTTATGGAAGCAGTCAATACTGGCATGATTGTTTGTCAACCAATCCATGCCTATAATCATGTCAAAATCATCCATTTCAAGTAAAATAAGATCTATATGTAATTGAAACTCATTCACTAGAAGAATACACCTTAGGTACATAATATCAGTCTTCATAGGGGAACCCATAGGTGTGGATAAATGTAGAGAAAAATCCAAAATCTTTAGGGATGTTTTAAGATGGCATGCAAATTTGGTAAAAACAAAAGAATGTGTGGATCATGAATCAAATAAGACGTGTGCCAGAACATCACAAATAGGAAGAATACCTTCCACCAAATGAGGAGCTGCTTCCGCCTTCTAGGTTGTTACCGTAAAAACATTTGCCTTGGATGACCGGTTTCTTTGACTCTTGCTTAGGAAGAGGGCAACTCTTGACCATATGCCGCTTCTACTGGCAATTGAAACATACTCCCGTCAACCTATAACAGGGCTCCTTAGAGTGTTATTTCTTGCAATGAACACATACGTGTATAGTTGATTCCGGCTATGGAACTGATTGCATAGCTACACCGCATTTCCCTTTGTCAGCAATTTTAGCCTTCATTGTAGGTCCTCTCATTCCTACACTTGTAACTACACTCAAACTTCCTCAGCTGGACATTTTTTTGAAGAATTCTTCTTTCTCCAATTCTTTCTCGAAGATGAGTACTCTATCCAGCACTTCTCTATAGGTTTATAATTTCAGCGTTGATAGCTGCTTTCTGATATTATCCCGTAATCCTTGCTAGAATTTTCATACTTTCGTTATCTCTTCATTCATCATTTAAGGAGTATATCTGGATAATTCAGTAAATTTGGCATCGTATTTTGCCAAAGTGCAGTTTCTTTACCTCAACTGTATGAATTCCTCCTCCTTTTATTCATGGAGGCTGGTAAGGAAGTACTTTTTCATAAAAGCTTCCTCAAACATGCTCCACGTAATTTCATACTCAGCCACATCCAAGACTCGCTTTTTCATTTTCCATCAGTGATTGGCTTTACCTTCTAACCAATAGATGCGAAAAGAACCTAGTCCTCCTCGGGATATCAGATTACTGAGAATACGTTCTTGAATCTATGGATCCAGATGTCAACTTTGATTATATTTGATTCTCCCATGAATTTAGGTACTCATTCATTAATTAAGTGATCATAGGCCAATGTCTTTGGATTTGATGGTGTGGGAGTTGGAGTTGGGGTCGACTCTACGTGATGTTATACCCATAGTCTCCGTTACTTCTATCATGCGGCCCATCAGTTTAAAATAATCTGTCTCTTAGTCTGGCTGTTTAAAAGGTCAAGAATTTCTTATGTGGCTAGACATTTCGATTCATATTGTTCAACTAGGAATAATTAGGTTAATGTCTAAAATTTCAACCTGAAAAAGTAATATTAGTAATCCTTAGCATATTAGTCCTAAACTTTCACATAATTGATCAACCTAAGGCATCTCCTAAAATTTTTTATGATACCACCTATCTGTCTCATGTTCTTATTTCTTAATTAATTATTAATATTATTATTATGTTCATATTAATATGTGATAAATTCGTTTACATTCACAAAATTCTTAATATTACCACATTATTAGTGTTGCCACTATTATACAGTCGAGTACACTGTTGGTTCTTGATCAGAAAAGATGCCACTAAAATTTCAAATACATATCATACAAATATTGCGTAAGTATCTAAAATAACCATAAATAATTACAAAAGCTCTAATATTTAATAACAAATTATAAAATTACAAACATAATATATCACTGCTTCACCAAAATTGAATACATTATTTCTAAAAATAATATAACAATTATCCAAAACTCTATTCCTGCTCATCAGGTATAAAATCCTGCGTATTATCTGGAGGGTAAGAAAAATAGCAAGAGAGTGAGCCAAGTACTCAACAAGGCACATTATAATCAAGAACATGCATGTTTTTATTAAAACATATCATAGAGTGGAATAGGAGTCGTGATGCCTATAAAAAAAAATATATAATTTTAGAATATTTTTATGATGCAATTAACTTTCTTTTTCTTATTCATAATCCTTTTTAATTGCTAGCACATATTACCTTGTATAACTTGAGAAATTAGGACTAATAGGCATTGCCAGCCTGCGAAGCGGTAAATCGAGGAAACGATTATGTAAATTCATATAATCTAAGATCATATCCTCCATGATACACCCGGAGGATAGGGTGGTACATATCTATTATATATCGCTAGATTGGGCCACAAGCCACTATTTTTTCTCCGTGGCACTAGGGGTAATTCCTCAATTTTTACTTTAATATTTTAAGACATGTCAAGAAATACTACTCATTAAAATAAATCATTGGTTAAGTTTCTCTACTTCTTAAAATTTCTTAGTGGAAGCTCTTATACTTATTGTGACGACCCGACTTTTATTATCATCAAAAGCCGTCGTCAATTCTAATTTATATATAATTTATGATAATATAAATAGATGAGCATAAAATTTTTCTTTTCTTTTCATCAAACCTGAGGTGCATTCTAAAGATTAATAATTTCATAAATCCCAAAATGTCACGGAAACAATCTAATATTCATAAGCAGCGGAAATAAAATTACAAGTTTCCTCAATTAAATAAACAAAACTCCAAAAATTTGCTT
>JAOVVI020001397.1:0-24569 GCA_028571085.2 Nepenthes alata
CAGGTAATGTGATCCTCAAGCCATGGTCTCCATAACATCAACCATTCTGGCCATCACAGCCAAATATTTCTCTTCTTGATTAGGACAAGAGCTAGGTCCAACATTGTATCCTTATCTACACGATATCTTTTATTCCTATCACAAAATAATTAATCACATTAAATCCTTAAACTAGATAAGACATTCTCCTTATGACTTGTCGAATAGCACTTCTATAACGTCACATTCCAAACCCGTCACTAATAATTAACCAATTATTATTAATTAACCATTTAGCTATATAATTAACATTGGACATAAATTTTACGTCGATACATCAATCGACCATAATAAAATAATATAAATCATACACAGGATCCAAAATATACCACGTAATCTTGTGGTTCTAACACCGCCCCATATCGATACATCGAGTCTTACCTATGGAGTTTGTCTATCATCAAATAATAGAGTATAAATATATCTTTTAAAATTAAAACCTACTATTGTCTATTGTTGGATAGCCGTTGTCCAATGATTACAAATTATAAATAAAATACCATAATGACATACATCCCATATTTTATAAATTAGACTGAACATGAGCTACACCGACATGATACTAAACAACCACAAGTCATCCCATACTTAAACAATTAATGATCTAAAAAATTTAAACATGTTGACTATCATCCAAAATCAAAGTACAACATCAAAATAACATAAATTTTAATCCTAAACTCTTCATATCAACTCATCCATCAGTCCTGATCATCATGTATATATCCGAGCCCTTTATCCGAAGGGGTTAGTAAAATAAAAGCACTGAGTGAACCAAAAGCTCGTAAGGCATATAACCTAGTAATTAAACACATATACTTTACATTAAAAATATATCAAAAGGGGTAATAAATCATAATCTAACACAATTTTATGAAATTTTCATAATAAATATGCGAGAAATTCATATTAGTCTCTTTCGGAATGCTTTATCATGTTCTTGTTCATTCTTATTCATCAAATCATGCTGAAATCTAATTTTCTTAGGGACTAAGAGCCAGTAGATTTTACCAACTAAAAGAATAGACGATCAAAGCCTAAGTTATAGATGTTTCCATACAACCAAAGGTTGTACGCTACTATTCAAGATCCGTAAGTGAGCTATCATACATATAATCCTATAGATGAGGTCGAATTCCACTTCTCACCCACGGATGATAGGTTTGAACCTCAATATATTATTATAATATATTAAGACATATCATAATATACTATCTACTTAAATATAATTATAGTCCAATGAATATTCTTAGAAAAATTTTACACTTTTTTTCATATTTTTAATTTTTTTATTCTAAAGAAAATACTCAAAATCCCTTATATAATTGTAGAGTTTTCGTTTTAAATTCTACAAATTCTTAGCATAATACTGAATTATTATTTCCTTAATCATACACATTCATTCTTACCAAATTCATGCAGCGAAAATTCAATAAAACAGTGCAGAATTAGTAGTAGCATACAGTTTATAATAATTTATTTTACCAATAACATGCAAAATCTTTTTGTGAAATTTTAGCACAAATAAGACTCATTCTTTCTATAAAATTTAAGTTATGATGGATTTTTAACATATAAGATGTTAGTTTAGCATGTAGAGTAAAAAATTAGTAAAGCTATAAAAATCACCTAATTTTAGCTTGTTGAACAAACAAGTAGAGAAACTATAGAAATTTTAAGAACATATATTTAACAGTTTTTAAACATGCAAAAAGGTTGTACATGAAATTGAGCATAAAAGAGCATAATATTAGGTTTTTAAAACATGCATGAAGATTAAATTATAGAAAATAACTAAGACATAAAATATGTATGAACCTAGGCATTAATTTCATATTTTTTTACAACAAAATAAAAAGAATCTTGTTTGCATGCTGAAAATAAATATTATAACTTTAAATTCATGTCATTTGGAACAAGAAATGCTAATAGAAATTGATAAAGAATTACAACAAGAGAAGAAATGCTTGAAATACACTTACCTTGACTTGATTCTCACCAAATTCTAACTTGGATACACTTAATTTAAGTTTCCTTAGCCTGCTGTCTCTTCTTTTAGTCTTCTTGTGTTTCCTCCCTAAAATATTATATATATATATATGACATTATCAATATTTTGCTTTTTCAATTTTTATCCCTAATTTTTATTTTCTAAAATTTTATTAGAAATTTCTATTTCAAAACTAATATTATTTTATATAAAAGTAGTAAGGTATTATAAAAAAAACTCAATTTAATAATGTATATTTTTGGCTATAAAGCTCGAAATTTAAACACTTTTAACTAATATTTTTATAGCACAAAGTTGATATTAAAATAAAATTTATGTATAGAAATTAAAAATAAATATTTCTATCAAAGTTTACAAAAATTAAATCTTTTTAATTTCTCTAAGAGAAAAAAATATAACTACTTTATTGGCTATTATGGATGCTTCTGAGGGCCCCTCGCCACTAGCCTCCGAAACAACACTCACAACAATCAGCATCATCAAATAAAAATAATAAACCCTTTAAGGAACAAGGACCACTCAAGGGCAAAGCTAGTGGAATAGTTACAAGTCTTTCCATTTGAGTCTCCCCTAGTTCATACAGTCACTCATATATATATATATAATTTAAAATAAAGTGAGATACATATTCTTTTTGTTTTTAACAATTTTTGTATAACTAGATATGTAAGTGGGTGTGTAAAAATTATTACTCAAAATTTAATTTATAATTAGATCACTTTAAATTTATTATACACGACCTTACGTGTATTATAAAAGAGACCATTTTGATGATTTGACTCGATGCATCACTGAATTCGGATTACTAAACGGTTTAAAAACTACTCGATCTCTCCTGGTGGGTCAATTGGAGATGGTCCGATTTTTGTTACTTCAAATCTGAATCCTACGCAACACAACTGACAAATAAGAGGTTAGAGAATGACAGGAACTTACTTCCTAGTATATCTTTCGATACTCAAGTTAGAAATCTTTCTACAATAGGAGAAAGATAGGGAGAATATGAAATATGTATGCGTGTATACATGAAGTGAGGATTGAGTTGTTAGCAAAGGACTAGGCTCCGATAAGTGCTCTCGGTCAGAGGGCAGCTTTGAGGTAGAGAATGAACTCCGATGCGTGCACCATGCCAAGGAGCAGCTTTGAGAGATGAAAGACTGAGTACCAACAAGTGTGCTCGGCTGGGGAGTTGTTTTGAGGGATGGAGGACTGAACTCCGACTAGTGCACTCGGCTAGAGAGTGGCTTGGAGATGAAGGATAGAGCTCCAGTTGTGACGGACCAGATTCTAAAACATAGAAGTCCCAGTCATGGAATCAAAATAATCAAAGAATTGAGGAAAATTGAAGGATGCTTAAATTAGAGAAGACCGGCCTTATATGGGTCAAAAAGAGGTTCAACTTTCCCTTGTTAAATCAAGTCAGGCCGTGTGAAATGACTGGCCGATTTTGGAAGTGCAAAAGGCCGAAGTGGCCTTGAAGTCCGGCGTGGCTCTTTGAGTTGATGAGGCCCGACTAGAATTGTGAGACCCAAAAATTAATAGGGCCTCCTCCCGGGAAAATCCAGTCTGGCCTTAAGCACTCCGGCCTTGTAATCAAGGCCGGCTGTGATTCAAAATTTGGCCCTTCTTGATGAAAAATGGACCGACCTTCTCCAAAATTGGCCCGTTTAGTGAAATACACAAACAGCCCAAAAAGGTTAGCCAGCGGCGGAGTGGGCCAAGCAGTTGGCCTGAAATGAACTAATGGCAACTAAAGAAAAAGCAGACCTTACTATTTAGTTTGAATCTAATTGAGCGGCAACCAAATAGAGTAAGTAAACTAACCTAGTTACTCCACCTACCGTCTGAAATGAAGTACGAGGGTAAGTAACTTACCCCACTTACTCCACCAAACCCCTCCTCTGTATAAACGCTGCACTGGTGGATGCACAGGCAAGCTGAGAGAAGGGAGTGAAGGAGAGAGCTCCAAGACAGTAAAAACCGACTGTCAGGCAAGGAGGGAAGAATTTTGAGTCAGCCCGTCAGGCAAATGTACCTCGGACGCCGTTTTTAAGTTCATTGCAAGTGTATTCTGCTATGTTTCTAAATTCATGCTTAATTGCAAGTTATTTCGGACGCTGCTTTTAAATTCATGCTTTAAGAATATTACAAGTGTACCTGCTCTGCTTTTAAGTTCATGTTTTGATAATATTGAAGTGTACTCTGTTCTGAAGTTCATGCTTTACTGCACTTGTACTCTGTTTTTAAGTTCCTGCTTTCTGCATTGAAAACCCACCGTCTGCAATATAAAATGAACTTTGTCCTTTGAGGAAAACGAGCTCCGTCCTTCGAGAAAATAAGCTCCGTCCCCTGAGAAAATGAATTCCGTCCTTAAAATGACCTCCGGCCCTAATGCGAAAATACCTCCGGCTTTTATGAAAGAAAGAACTCCGGCTTTTGAGTTTACGCACTCCGGCCTTTAAGTTTATGCACTCCAGAACTCCGGCTTTAAGAAGAAAACGAACTCCGGTTTTTAAGAAAGAAAAGAACTCCGGCTTTTAATGAACTCCGGCCTTAATGTGAAATGAACGGCTTTTAATGAACTCCGGCCTTAATGTGAAATGAACGGCTTTTAATGAACTCCGTCCAAAAGGCACTCCGGCTTTTAAGAAAAAGGTACTCCGTCAAAAATGCACTCCGTCCAAAATTCACTCCGGCTTTTAAGAAAAATGCAGTCCGTCTAAAAGGCACTCCGGCTTTTTAAGAAAAATACAGTCCGTCCAAAAGGCACTCCGGTTTTTTAAGTTTACGCACTCCAGCCATTATGAAAGAAAGAACTCCGGTTTTTAAGAAGGAAAAAGCACTCCGGTTTTTAAAAAGGAAAAGAACTCCGGCTTTTAGCACTCCGTGTTTTGAGAAAAAGGCACTCCGGCTTTTTAAGCACTCCGGCTTTTGGGCACTCCAGTTTTTGAGTGAAAAACAGTCCGTCCTTTGAATATACAGCACTCCGGATTTATGAAACCTTGGCTTTTAAAAGTACTCCGTCCATTTTGGGTAAAGAGCACTCCGGCTTTCAGTAAAAAGCGCTCCGTCCTGTTAGTAAAAAGCGCTCCGTCCAATTGGGGAAGGCACTCCATCCCTTTATAAATAGCACTCCGTCACTTGAGTTTTGAACACTCCGGCTTTTGAGCAATCCGGATTTTAAGGACTCCGGCTTTTAAGAAAAAGCACTCCTACTTTTTAATCACTCCGACTTTTTGAGGAAATGCACTCCGGTTTTTATTAAAAGAGAGCTCCGGCTTGTACCAAAAATGAACTCCGGCTTATAATGAAAATGAATTCCGACCCCAACTAAAAATGAGCTCCGATTTGTACTAAAAATGAAACCGGCTCTCTTAACGAGAAAAGAGCTCCGGCCCTTCCTTGACAAAATCCAAACCGGCCCCAAGTATAATTTGTTTCCAAAAATATATACCGACCTGTACCTAGGAAATTTCCATGTATACTTAAGATAGCTGAAGATATATATTATGCAAGTCTGATTTCGAAAAGGGGTTTTTAATAAAAAGATGAATGATAGCCGTCCTCGGGGCTTTGTACAAGGAGAAATTCAGAGCTGACCTCGGGACTTTGTACAAGGAGGAAATGAGAGCCGACCTCGGGGCTTTGTACAAGGAGAAAATGAGAGCCGACCTCGGGGCTTTGTACAAGGAGGAATTAAGAGCCGACCTCGGGGCTTTGTACAAGGAGGAAATGAGAGCCAACCTCGGGGCTTTGTACAAGGAGGAAATAAGAGCTGACCTCGGGGCTTTGTACAAGGAGGAAAATAATATGAAGTACCATTTACTGTTTTACCAATATGCTAGATTACAGTAAAATGATGATAATGAATCGTAAAATGAAAAGATGATAAAGTATCATCTGAGAAAAAGATGATAATGAATCGTACAGTGAAAAGATGATAGAGTATCTTCTGAGAAAAGATGATAATGAATCGAATCCAGTGAAAAGATGACAGTGAACAATATAGAGTACTGTTTTCAATTTTATCATGCATCAGTAAAGTTTATAGTTATTGTTTTACAATCTATAGTGTAACGATTTATGAAGCATGAGATTTAATATCGTTATAGTATGTCTTTACTGTTTTTCCAAAGGATGTTCTACATGGTTATATGATCGTTTTGGCATAACCGCTTTACAGTTCATATGCATGTACCTTGCTGAGCCTCGGCTCATTGTTTTATGTTTTCCCCCTACAGATGAAGCTTTAGAACTTATGCCTGACGAGTTGGAGTAATTAGAGCTTGTCTGAAGGATTATTAAGGACCTCAGAAGCTTATTTTGGAGAAATATTATTCTAATAACTTGTTGGACTTCTATGGTTAAACATTTTGACTATGTACTCAGGAATGAATATGAATGCTTCCACAAGAGTTAGATTAACTTCCGCTATACTTGTTATGGTTGAAAATATATAGGTCCTAGATGGCATCTGTGATCCTGTGTTGCACCCAATTGGTTTAGTTGGGTTTTCAATTGTGTTATGTATGACGGAATCAAAAAAAAAAATCCGTTCCGTCACACCAGTAGTACGCTTGGCTAGGGAGCAGCTTTGTGGTGGAGGATAAAATTTCAACAAATACGTCTAGCTAGGGGACCGCTTTAAGAGATTGAGAATTGAGCTTGGATGAGTGAGCTCGGCTAAAGAGTGGCTTTAAGGTAGAGGACTGGATCCGATGAGTACACCCAGCCAAGCGTGGCAATCCAGAGGAGGAAAGAACCCCTGGGCAATGGAAATGGAGCAAGGAATGCCTACTAGACTCCTCTCCGTCTACGAGCGAGAGGGGCTTCCTACACCTTACTACGTGAATCATCTTCATCGCCTTGTGCTGAAGAGTTTAGAGTGGGTAGAGCGCCTACACAGTCACGAGCCTAGATCAGAGGGTTTCTTCGAAAGCTGGGGGTGCCCTTCTAAGCTTAATGAGGAAAATGCCAAGGTGAGGATTCTCTGTCCGTTCCTTCCTTTTCTGCCCATCTTTGTTTTTCTTTCAGGAATTTTTCCTTTTAGGGAGGATGATAGCTACCTACCCAAAGGTTGCTAAAGGGTCCATCACCCTATCTTTTGAAAGCTCCATTCTCATAATTACTATATAGGCGACACCGTGCATGCTGTTGAATCAAAGAATGACGCGCTACCAGCGGCCATGTGGGTTGGTCAGCTAAGCGGTGTCTTCTAGGCTAAGGTGTTGTTGAGCCACACATGCGGGCCCATCCTTGAGTGGATTTCACTGGGCAGATCTAGGTCGAACCAACTAAACCCTTGACAGCGCGGAGCTCCTTCTGGGTGGAGCAGTTCTCCCTGTGGATTTAGAGTTGGGCTGACCCATGGATTATCGACCCCTTCACCAGCCCCCGTGCAAGATGGTTCAAAAATTCAACCCCCGACATGCATGATGGGACATCACCTACAGGTCTTCACATGCAGTTTCCTTCCCGAGGTGCTCTACTGATACGGTACACAGTGGGGTAGGATTTGATTCACTGCCTTCGGTTGTTCTTCGCAAATGGTGATCACTCGGTGCCAGTAGGGTCTTCCTGATTTAATGAGGTGATCTCCTCTCGTGGCTATAAATGGAGAGGCATACCACGACTCACTACATAATTCATCCTCCCCCTGACCAAGAGGTGTGAGGGTTCGGAGCAGGCATGGGGCCTGGACTACCATCGCCCGAGATCGAGGGAAGCTTTGAAAAGATTGAAGATGCATTTGAAGTTTGCCTTGATATCTCTGCCTTTATTGCTCTCATGCTGTAACATGGGCAATCTAAGCATAGGGTTGTTGTTATCTTCCTTTCCTAGCTTGCATTTGGTTGTCCCCTCTTGAGGAATTTTGAAGGCCAGGTGCTCCAAGCCGTCTAACTGGGGATCATAGCATCCCCTTCAGTTTGGGCAAGCGACACTGCCTTTGGTTTCTCTTGGTGGGAGCGACACTGACATTGGATGGGATGGTCAGTACGGAAAGGACCAGTCTTCAAAAAAATAGTGGCCTTTTGTTTTCCGATCATATCTACTTTCCCGAAGTCAATCGGACAAGTTTAGTTGAGTTGTTGTTCCATGTACTCTCACTCCCTTTTGTGTTGTATGTCTACTATCGAAAGCTTATACTTTGTAAAAGAAAATAATGAATTGAACTACCGAATATTGTTCATCCATATGTTGCATGGCTTCCAATATACATATACATACATACACTTTGTACTACTTGAATGCTCAGGGTACTTGAATAATTGTTTTTACTGTTTGATGTTTGCCAATTTGACATCTTGAACTACTGGTGACTCAATTTCTATGGATCCTAGTTCGTGGTTATTCATCCCAGGCTCACAGCGAGATAAGGCCAATCGGGTCAATCTTGAACCTACCGTGCTACATGTCGCTAGCTTGCAACTTTGAGAATGGGTTTGTTAGGTCATCATTACCTACGTTGTGCTACCAATTTCAAATGTCAAAGTTGTTAGCTATCTGCATGCAAGGTGGGGGATGTCGCATCGACTGCCATAACGAGTCCCATGAAGGGATGTACTGTAGCATTGTGCAATAAGGGTGTCACGTCCCACATTCTTATATCCATTTTAATCATAAGGAACATGTGCTTACCTTAATACTCTATAAATCACAATAAATCATAATAAATATGATTAAAAAAAACAATGCCAATTATCGATGGTTCTAACATTCATTCAATAATAATATGAATGTAACTTGTGATGAGAAAAGATGCCTACTTACATCCTAATATTCATCTTATAAAATTACATCGAAACTTATATGATAACCATAAGAGATTCGTAAACATATTTCTAAACTACTAATACTAAAATTTACATTTCTAAGATACTTATAAAGTTACAAGTTCTTACATCATCACTTAAACTAAACTATTTACATTATTACTGATTACCGCATACTTAATGGTTTTTCTTTACTTTTGTTTATCAAACTGGAACTCCTGCAAAATATCTGAAAGAAAAGAAAATAGCAAGATAGTGAACCAAATACTCAACAAGAACATAATAGTCAAGAACATACATATTTATCTTTAAAATAATTCATAAGAAGGAATATGGATCATGATGCATATAAAAATATATATATACTTTTAAAATATTTTTATGATGTAATTGTCTTTTCTTTTTTCTTGTACATAGTTATTTTTACTTGCCAGTACTTCTTACCTTTCTTCGCTTGAGAAACCAGGGCTAGTAGGCCTTATCAACTAACGAAGCGTTCGATCGATATCTGGATTGTGTTAATCCATACAATCAAAGGCCAAAATCACATATTACAGCGATACTTTATTCCTTATTTATATCCCGAAGATAGGATGGATTGTATTCACTCCATACAAATCAATGGCCTTATCTTTCTTATTTGCATTCTAAAGACAGAATAGTACTACCTATTATCTCCCGGTAGACGGGGCCAAAATCATACAGCGATACTTATTCATATAATGATCTACACTATAATATCACAAGGCATGTCAGGGGATACTATCCACTGAAATAAATCTATTGTTCAGTTTCTTTACTTTTTAAAATTTTATAGTAGAAGTCCTTATTCATAATCTTACTTCTTCTTCTTAATTTTCTCATCTTAGAGAAAATTTATATTTTCTTTGTATCATATTAACTTTTACTCGTGCATTAACATATCATATATGTTGATAATAAAACTACGATAAAGTATATTATATATGTCCATAATAAAATCATATTAATACATAATATAAGTTCATATACATTTTAACATGTGCTGGACTTACTTTTAGAAAACATATTATTCGATTCTCGATCCATAAATTCTATAATTTATCGATACACTAACCGGTATGGTTTTATTTTATCTCTTTAACCGATTTGGTCACCAAGTTAGTTTATAGAATGGTTTAGATTTTCATAATACTTTTTCCGGCTATATCACGTGAGTCAGTTTACCGTTATCCATATAATAAGTGGCCGGTTCATCATTTTAAAGAATTATACATAAACCGATTTACTTACCAAATTAGCCGGTTCATTAGAAATCGGTTCATTTCTAATCTTTAATATCTAATTCTTATAATGGCCAACCAATTTACATGATGTATAGCTTGATTACTAATTTAACATACCATATATGGCCTATTTATTATTTATTTCCTAGCCAATTCACACTAAATTAGCAAAATAGGCAATTAAGTACAAATCGGTCGGTTTAGTGACAAATTTTAGTTCTAGGGCCAGTTCAGAGACCAAATCAAAGTATTTTTGAAAACCGTTTTATATGGTGATCGTTAAGCTTTAGTACTAGAAGACTTGGCTGGGCCAACTACTGGTTCAACCGGTACATAGCCAGTTTAATCCATTTTCTTGAATTGTCCTGCTACAGCATCAACAGGGATGTAGGGTATGGTTCGGTTGTCATTTTGGGGTCCAACTTGGCAGTTAAATCCTACCAAATTTACAAGTTGATACTTTAATATCATTTTAACATACGTAAGATACTTTGGCTACCATTTCAGCCAAATTAGGGCCCGGTTCGACCCATTTTCACGGGCTAAAATTCAAGATTTTAGCAAACTGCTGAAGTTTAATTCGGGTTCTGATATGTGGTCTGGTTCAGTGACCATATCGAGGAATTGTAGGAAACGTGATAGTTCAACCTTAGTACTAGAAAATATATCCTGGTTGGAGGCTGGTTCAACCGGTTCATGGCCGGTTCAGTCCACCAAAGTAGACTACCAGGTTTGCATCAGCATCAGCATGGATGCAGGGGTGAGTTTTGCTATTTATTGGGGGATTTGGTTCACTGATCCATTCAATCCATTTTTATGATCCAATTTTACAAAATCTTAATAAGGGTCTTAACTAATTGGTGACCAATTGTGAGCTGATTTGGTAGTCTAATGGAGGTCGGTTTGGCCTGATTTCCCCAAATTGCCATTTTTAGTATTCTGGTACAAACTGATCAGTTTGGTTTACTCAATTTTCTTGAGGCTGAACCGGTCAAATTTTTAAGAGATATTTTTCAATCAACTTCATTAAATCTGAGAGGGTTCATTAAAGTTACTATAATAATTTTTATAGAGTTTGAATTGATAAAAAATGTGAACAAAATCAGCACCAACAGCAGTCCATGATTTTCTCGTTTCAAACTACCCGTTGACTTAAAACTCTTTGAATCCGGCCTAATTCATGAGAATTATTTTAAAATAAAAATATGATGATTTATCCAACATATTAAAGTTTCTTCACGAAAATTTTCATGGGATAAAGAGACTATTAATAGTATATAAAAATTAGCATATTAGCAAGTATAATAACAGGTTGTAGAACCAACTTTATGATACATGTTTCTAAATATTTGCTATTCTAGTATGGTAACAGCAAGGATTATTTCAGAATAAAAATATGGTGATTTAGCTAATATTTTAAAGTATTTTCAGTCAAAAGTTTATGGTATGAATCGATCTGAGGTATGAACAAATTTGGATATCAGCAAGGTGCAGTAGAATTCAGCAATAAAGTCTCATTTTAACATGTTGCTAAACTTTGCTCAATCTAGCATGGCTTCATTGGGAATTTTAAGTATTAGACTGACAATACTTTAATATAAGAATAAGAATTCAACAACACCTCAAAGAGGGAATGGTGTTCTTGCTTGGAAATATTTTTAATTTAATTTTGAAGTTTAGCTGCCAACCGAGTCATTCTCTATACTCTAGTTTTGCTTCTCTATTTTTGCTCTGCTTTTCCTTTGCCTTGTTCTTCGATTTTTCCTCTTTCTTTTGGTAAATATCTAGTATTATGTGTCTATTAATTGCCAAAAATTTCTTAGATTTATTGGAGCTTGCCACTTGCCTCATAAAGTGTCAAAAGCTCCTGCTGCCGTAAGCTGAATTAGCTTGCATGCAAGCTGATGTGCTGCCCCTTTGTTTTGCCACTTGTCCCTATTTTATTTGGTGAAATTTGATACATTTTAGTCCTCAAATATGCTCCGTGTCTTCACCCTTTAGTGCCATGTTCTCCTTTAATTTTATTAGTTAGAAATTTAGGGAAAGAGGGTGGAGGAACTGTGGGGTGTGTTAGTGAGGGTAGAGGGGGCTGCCATGGGGGCTTACTGAATTTCTTGAAATTCAGCACAATTTATGAGCTGCTACATGTGTTTTAAGTGTTGGAATATATTAAATTTTACTTAATTAATTTAATATTTATTATATTTAATTAATCGGGCTAAATTTGGTTATTAATCGGGTGCAAATTCGGTAACCGGGTTATCTTGTCATCAATCAAAATTAATTTGATTATTAATCGATTGAGAATTTATTAACTGAATTACTTCCGTATCATTCATTCTATCATTTATTAACCGAAATTGAAGTCGGTTTCATCAAATAAATTTTTATTGCATTTCAGTATGAGTTCCCGACTTCTTAATTTTTACTATTTATTGATCTTAATTTTATATAAATTAATTTAATTTACCAAATTATGAATAATAAAATCTTGGTCCTTACAAAAGACATGTGTCATAGGCATTATGGAGGCATGCCCCATCGACATCCCGAATCAATGTTGTGATGAGACTAAGGTGCTTGGCTATTTGAACACTATTGCCTAACCGTTTCGATACTTCTTCTCTTCTAAGAATATCTCTGCCCTTATCTATCATTCTCCTTCCTGGTTCGCATAGTTTCTCGAATGGCTTCCCAAGGCGCTGTCGATATTCCATCCAGTCAATAGGCAAAGAGGTTGAGTTTATATATCGTAGGTATGACATTCCTTGTGCCATACCGCATGTCGTACCTGATTCTGATGACGTTGCTTGCTCTCCCCCGCAAGGGTTTATTGCTATTTACGAGGAACAATTAGAGGCTAGCCTTCGCATTCCGGTGGTGAAGGAGTTATGTGACATTCTAAGGGCTTGGAAATCCCTGTGGCACATCTCCAACTCCACGTCCTTTGATGCCTCGTAAACCTGTGCATCTTCTTTTGCACTAAAGGGTTCACCATGGATGCTCGAGTCCTGAAGGTGCTCTTTCAGGTCGACTAAGAGGTCGACTGGGTCTTCTTTCCCTCCATGCTAATTTTAGGGCTAGTGGGGGGACACCTACCTGGAAGTACGATGGAAGATGTGCTTCTATTTCATAGCTGTGGACGCCAATTGGAGGGTCCCAAATAATTGGGGCAAGGTCAATGGCACCTACACAAGGGATGTCCTGCACGTTGATGAACAAATGATGCTGCCTCTAATCACTCTAGTTGAGGAGTATGATGACATTATGTGCCACATTGATATCTCGGTCCCCCAACATGCTTTTGACAGAGTCTGGTAGGCGATCCGATTGGAGGAGGGTGGCACCTCTACTGCATCGGGTCGTTGACCTAAGCGTGGGGATATGCACTCCCTGGTCACTTCTAAGCAAGACACTGATGAGACAGATTATTCACTACCTACCTTCTCTGAGGAATGCTGACAGATCAACGTTGCCTACATGAGGGAGACAGATCTAATTGCTACCCATACATCAAGGAGGCCCAGCTACGCTTGGGCACTGTTGGATGACATGGGCCTAAGCAATCCGTTTGAAGGGACAAAAGACAAGGAGCCCCCAGAGGATTCAGAGGCTAGAGTGGGAGTAGGGAGACCATCAATTGGGGAGCTAGGCATGACGGTCAATGCCGTGGCTGCGGTCAGGCAGGGGACCTCAATTTTGGTGGAGTCTTCTCTAGGAACATATGTGTTCTCGTCCGCTGCTGCCCTTCCTACAGAGGCCACCCCAACGGAGGGGGAAGCGGCCAGAGGTGCTACTGAGGTTGATGCCACCGTTAAGGGGACGTTGGGCTCTAAGGCACTTCAGCCCTACCATACTCGGCTCCTGCGGTTGGCCGGCAAAGGTGTCAAGGATCTTCCTAACCCATCATACCTAGGAGAGCCATCTTACCTTGAGGTGCCGAATCAAAGGTTTCCTTGCTCTAACACTGTAGCACTCCCTTTTTATTGCCACCCTTAGTTGACTATTGCCCGTTACTTGATAGGTTCGGAGGCCCTCCAAGTGGTGGAGAGTGCGCTGCACTGGAGGGATGTTGTGATGCTCTGATTATCCCAATTGCTCGCTGATCCTGTGACGATGGAGGTTGCGGAGAGCCAAATGAATGCGATCATCGCTGAGGCCCTGCAAAACAACAGGCGGGTTGCCTACCTCGACCAGGAGTTGTCTGCTTCTAAGGCGAGACTCTGAGGGCTCTTGGAGTCCTATGCTCAAGGTTTGGATCAAATTACTCTGCTTGAGGATGAGCTCCGCGATGCTAGGCGGCAACTTCTCAGATCCACGTAGCTCTTTGGCTTGGCAAGAGGGCCACCAACAGTAGAGTAGGATCTAGGCCGAGTTGCAATCATAGGCAACCTTTTGTACTTTTGGAAGAACTTGTGTGCCCTTGTTGTACATTCTAGATGTTAATGAAATAATAAAATTTTCTTTGATTGTTGATGTCTTCTAGCACATGTCGACTTATTTATGCCTGACATGGGTATTGCTTGCCGATTGACTGGGGTAGCCACCGCTACTGCTCTTGGAAGGATGCAAATGCTCGATCGCACTCACTCCTACCGGGATGACATTGTGGTATAAGAGAAATTCATTTGTCAACTAAGCGTAGCTGTTACTGTCATTGGGCTTTGACGAACGTATTTATCTGTTTGTACTCTTTTCCGCAAGGGGGAAGTCATGGCATGCCTGTTGATGAGCCTCATTAAGGATGACTTGGTTTCATGGTTGCAATCACCAAGCTCTAGTGGAGTCTCGGCCATTGCTCGCGTATACCCTTGGTGCTCGATCCTGGTTGAGGACGTTGTAACTTTTGTGCATCTAGTCCTAATCCACCGACCATGGTCAACTGATGGTATTCATTCCTACTGGAGGAGGTTGCTACACACATGCTAAATAGCTCACTAAGGTATTTCTGATCGCTTGGTGGGGAGGTCTGTTTCTTAGTTTGCGAGCGCCTCGGGTCGCTGCATCTAGCAGCACATGGGTCGCTCGTTTCTTGAGACCGAGGTTTAACTTTACCATCTCTAGGCCACTCGGTTCTTGAGACCGAGGTTTTAGATTGGGTCACAGCCAGTCGAAAGGCAAGTGAAAGAAGGTTCACCAAACATAAAGGTAGTCTAGATATTTGGATTAATGCAAGCACACAAGCATTCGCATGGTCAATGTGATTAATGGACTCGGCAATTAAACATGCATCAAGCAATCCCCATGGATGCATGCAGGACTTACTTGGATCCACCGTGGAATTGTGGTCATAGCTCCTTTCAGGGTGGAGGATTCTGCACCTCTTGGGATCGGCTTTTCGATCTAGGATCAGGGCACACTTGTCCTGTTGTGGAGGATTGTTGAGGCTAAACATGATTCCCGCCGACCAAACACCTGGTCAAGGGTCCTTGTTTGTGGCCTCTACACTCTAAGGACCATGCCCACCCAGATGAGCTGGCGATGGGCCTAGCACACTGAGCCTCCACGGCATGGCCGACTATGATGACTAATGCGGAGTACAATTACAGGCTAGGCAGCTTTCGAACATCTATGCGGGCCGGGTGTGTTTTCGCTAAGTCGGCCATCCACTGCCTAGCTCATAGGCATTAAGCGGCACCTTACATGGGACATGCTAGCTGGTTTCCTACTTTGCACCTGTTGCCTTCAAAGCCTTAGGGGGCCCAGCAAGGCGCAAAAGTGGTCCCGACAGGGCATCAGGTTGTGATCTTGATTGCAAGGCCCCTAGGGGAGCCCCCTGATGTTGCGCCTTTAGATGGGTCCTAGTAGTTTGGGGCAGGTCATTCATCCCCGTGACTACCTGCAGAGGGGTCGCCGCCACAGGAGATAACCCTTGTGACCAATGCGCTAACATGCGCTTCCTGGATGTTTCCACAGAAGGTACAATGATGCGTCCTTAGATCTAAATTGTTGAACGGGTTAGTGGGCTACTTAATCTCTCCTAGTTGGTCGAATTGGTATTAGTCTGGTCTTCAATAATTTAAACCTAGATCCTGCGTAATACAGCTAACAAATAAGAAGTCAGATGATGGTAGAAACTCATGCCTCGGTATTGTGACAGACTGGATTATTTTCCATTAAATAAACTCCATCAGTGGTAACATAACTAAAGTCCATAATCAACAATTATAGATTCTATAGAAATTTCGGTAGAGATTCCTCTACAACTAAACGAAAAACCAAAAGTACAACCTACTAAAAAGTCCTGCACAAGCATGCAACTATCCAATAATCAACATTTTCGCCTACAACACACAACACAGGATCACAATATCTGTCATATAAACACAGTACTCCTATCAACCGTATTGGATCTTAAGAGATGCCATCTAAAATAAAATACAATCCGAAAATATCAATATAAATGCAGAAGTACAACTAAATCCATATGACCTATGGAAGCATAACAAAACCATAAAACAATAACAAGCTACATTCATCCATAAATGACTATTTGTCTTCTATTACAACAACGTGACCCAATCTTCAAGCATTTGAAGTCCAGCTAAACCCTTCAATGCAAGTCTCTCTCCTTACTTTAACCAGACTGACGCCGGCTAAGTGTTCTCATCTGGAAAGATAAACAGTAAGAGTAAGCGTATAGCTCAACAAATGTAATTATATCTCACTACTCATAAATAATAATAAAAGCAATAACTGGAAGGGGGAAAAAATGTAATCTCAACAATCATGAATCATGAGAGGAAACAGGGGACATCTGAGATCACTACGTTCACATGGGTACATCAGTTATGCATTATCCATTTTCATCATTTACATTAATCTTTGCGGATCTGGGCTAGTAGGTTGTATTAACTGACGATGGGAGAGAACGAGGAAAGGAATGTGTTCGCTACACATAGTTAAGCCACGACTACATTTTAGGTCTGTAGCACTCGACCATCGGCTACATCTCCACTATGTAGCACTCAACCAACGGCTACATTTTGGGTATGCAGTACTCGACTAATGGCTACATTTTAGACCTGCAGCACTCGGCCATCTCAACACACCCCATATCCCCCGGGGACCAGGCAGTTCCTCGTTCTTTCATAGTAGTATCCTAAGGCGTACCACACTCATCACGCGCTCCTACGAGCAGCAAGAATATGTGGCCAAGTATTCCTTGGGTTCACACCGCAATGGACATGGTAAGTTAGAGAATACTACCCCTATGAATCATGGTCCTAGTTTTAAGGTTAGTTTCAATCCTTGGAGAGGGAAATCCACATTTGCCACATACATTCACAACTTGTGAAATCCCATTCCCATCACATACATCTCCATCCAGGAGATTATTCCATCATATACATCTCCATTCGGGAGATCATTCATCACACTGCACAACGTGGATTCCCATCCATTTACCTGCTCGGTTCACAACTTTATGTGGGACTCAATCCCCTAATTCTTAACAATTCATTTCAAGTTCACGATGGAGATTAAGACTTCTTACCTCCGATGATCACATATCATTTTAGAAGCCTCCGGGGCTCATTCCCCGCTTCCGGTACCCAAATACACATTTTTGGGGCTTACACTTTAGCACAACATTTAGCAGAAGTTTCATCACAATTAAATAGAGGCAAAGCATGCAAATCTACACTTTATTCTCGGGTGAATAGTGTCAGGGGGCATTTTAGAGCATCCGGACGCTACGAACGGTTCGATACTTGTGAGATCGGACGTCCGGTTGATACATATGCATATTCGGGACATTGTGATTCATAATTTGAGACTGATTTAACATAATACGATAATGGAAGCATGCAATTTCCTCCTTTACACTCGGATGAACAGTTTCAGGGCCAATTTAGAGGGCACGAACACCGCGATCGGGTCAAAACGTGCAAGATCGAACCCGCGGCCCATATATGTGCATCATTAGGATGTGGGGATTCACATTTTGGGGTTAATTTCATGATACGTGGAAGGGAGACAGGAAATCCCCAATTTTGTGGGTTAGAGCTTCGGTAAAACCAAACAGAGTGAATCGGACACGATTCGAACAAATAACTACATATTCTTTGATCTTAAGACATGGGTTTCATGATTCTAATATTTATAGTGGGTATCGACACAAGAATACCCAATAAAATCAAGCAAAACATATAAAGGGAACGAGAAGTGAGTATGGGAACACTTGTCTCGACGCGTACTTTCATCTTTATAACTAGCTCTCAGACGGATTTGGACTCTACAGCCTCGATCTCCACCCTTCTATCTCTAAAACCTGCGCTCTCTCTCTCTCTAGAACCTTTTGGAGTTGTGGGAAATGAGGAAAAAGAGAAGCAGTTGCGACTTTGAAACATACTTGTGCTTGAGCGCCCGGTGAGCTCGGGCAATCTTGATTTTGTGCTCGATAGGTGGGCTCGAGCGAACGGAGGGCGCGGGTCTGGCCCGCGGCAACCCTGCAGCAAGCTTACATCGTGTTTTTGCCATTCGGGACCCGTTTTGACCATTCTAACACAATCTTTCACATCCTTGAACGTTATTTTTGATTATATAACCTTAATAAGTCATGATTATCATAATTTAAAATCCAAAATGTCATTTACGAATTAATATTTTATGGCTTACAAATTTTCATTCCCGATTTACCAATTCCGACTCTTTGAGCTTTTAATCCGATTCCTCCCATACCTTTTGACCACAATACACCTATGTTAACTTAATTATCTTCCAATTATTATATTCTTAACCTAGAAGCTCACAGGTATATCTTCCCATGCTTAAGTGAAAAATCTTTCTATGATGAAAGAAAGATAGGAGGAATATGAAATACATATGCGTGTATGCATGTAGTAGGGATTGAGTTGTTAGTGGAGGGCTTGGCTCCGATGAGTGCTCTTGACCGAGGAACGGTTTTGAGGTGGAGATTGAACTCCGATGAGTGTGCCCAACCAGGGGTATTTTTTAGAGATGAAGAATTGAGCTCCGACGAGTGCGCTCGGCTAGGAAGCAACTTTGAGGGATAAAGGCCTGAGTTCTAACAAGCACGCTCAACTAGGGGGTAACTTAGAGATAGAGGACAAGGCTCCAGTAGTGCAGTCCACTAGGGAGTGACTATGAGGTAGAGGACTAAACTCCAACGAGTACACCTGGCCAGGGGCGGCTTTGAGAGAAGGAAGATTGAGCTCCGATAAGTGCACTCAGCTATGGAGCAGTTTTAAAGTAGAGGATTGGGCTCCGATGAGTACGTCATGCCATAGGCGCGGCTATCTGGTGGAGAAAAGAACGCTAGGCACTTCTTTGGCTACAAGTGAGGGGGCTTCCTACCCATTGCTACACGAATCATCTTTGCCGCCCTGACGGCAAAGAGTTCAGAATAGGCACAACGCCTACACAGTCACGAGTCTAGATTGAAGAATTTCGTCGAAAGTTGGGGGATGCCCCTCTGAGCTTAATGAGGAAAATGCTAAGGGGGGGATGCTCTGTCTGTTCCTTCATTTTCTGACCGTCTTTTTTGTCTTTCAAGAATTCTCCTTTTTAAGGAGGATGATAGCTACCTGCTCATGGACTGCTAAAGAGGCCATTACCTGATCTTCTGAGAGTGCTATTCTCATAATTATTGTGCAAGAGATGTTGTGCGGGAAGGCATGGCAGCGGTTGCATGCGGATTCTAACCCATCAAATTGGAGAATGACATATTGTCAGCTGCCATGCAAGTTAGTCAGTTGAACAGTGTCTTCTGGGTAGAGGCGCTGCTAGGCCACACTCGCGGTCCCATCCTGGAGCAGATTTGACTGGGTAGATCTAGGTCGAGCCGACTTGACCTTGGGCAGGGCTGAGCTCCTTCTAGGCTAAGTAGTTCTCCTTACATGCTTAATGTTCAGCTAGTCCTTTCATTATCGGACCTATCAGAACCCATGATATTTAAATAATTTGATAATAACTTTATCAATTGCATCAAAATTTTAGTTCATTTTTATAATTTTTAGTAGTATAATAATCAATTTAAACATCTATCAAATTTAATTAATTTTTAAAATATTCTTGTAATCTTCTTAATCATTTGCATCGTATGGTTTATACAAATTTATAATAGAAGGCATAATTAATTTAATTATTTATTCCCTCCGAAGGTGATTTGTCTTCTATATACTAACATGTCTGAGTACTAATCTATGTTGTCCTACTTCAATAGTTAAAAAAAAATCTCATTATTGTTGTAAGATTATAACCATTATATGTTAATAATGCTCTTGGAAAGGTAAAAAGGATATTGTGGCCAATTCATGCTTAATAGAGGAACAATAAATCTTCAATTATCCATTTATATAATCAAATTACTATAATACTGGTTCACTATGGAATAAACATAAAAATTTATGATTGCAATTGAACAGAAAATGCACAACGATTCGATCAGATTAATTAGAATACAATTTTCCACACAATAGAAAAAAGATCATAAATTATGCCCCACGATTTGCCAAAAAAAAAATGCTTGAATTTCTTTTGAATAGAATGATTGCACAAGGCAATTGTTAAATATCAACAACTTATGACATTTTTTAAAATTTTTTTAAAAAAATAATTTTAAAAAATAGAGTATTGGAGAAGATAAACGATTCATTATCAGAGAAAATAGAGTATCGAACAAAAAGATGTGGACAAAAGTAATGGCATACCTTCACCGTCTAAAATAATTTAAGCATGAGATTCAAAATTTGTAAAGCAATTGCCAAAAACAAGAACAATAATAAGGAAAAGAGATACATGGAGAGAGAAACAATTAACTCCATAGACGGTAAATTTGAATTAATAAGACAAGCTTTGTTTGAATTGATAAGACAAACTTTAGTAGAAAGAGTGGACACACGAATTTGAGAGGAAGCGACCAAAAGAAGACTCGTAGTCAATAACGAATTGTGGGAGTAATTTGATATGATAAGTGAACAGTGATTTAATCAAATAATTGGAAGAAAAATTAATAATTGACGTTTACTTTCCAAATTTATATTTGATGCTAATTCGACCTTGGTTCTCTTTTGCGACAAGTCCACTTTGATGGACCCATAATACCATCTTTCCACATAGAGCAATTTTATCCTTAATTGTGACAAATGACATAAGAAATTATATTATCATGCATCAAATTCAGGGATTTTACCTTTTTTAAAAAAAATTAAATTTTACTTTTTAAAATTATAACCATTCAATTGATATTAAATTGTTGAGATCTTTTTTTTTAAAATTAATCTTTTTATTTTTTTAAAAAAGAATATAACTATTTGATTAATATCGAACGGTTATTATTAAAAAAAAAGTTGAATCTGTCAATGCCAAATAAATATATAGAACTTATTTATTATTATACAATTTAATTATTTTTAAGTTTTTTTATTTTTAACCCATATATATTAGAGAAAGGTATCAACATCACTATGCTTAACGTAGTCTCTTCTTCCTAATAAAGTAGGAAAATTCTTAGCGAATGCATGTTCAGCTTAATACATGCATTTAATGCTTGAAAGGGTCCACCAATCAAAAAAAGATTCTATGTGATTTGTCTCGAAGTTTAATGACATCGTAATGAGTAGAAGATAATATATTTTTTATTATACATCATGAATTTTAGTGTTTTGATTTTAATTTATTGAACTTTTTGTTATAATAATATTATTAATGAGAAAAATTAATGTGTTTCTAATTATATGTTGGCTTATGTTAATTTCGTATGGAAGTCGAACATGTTGGATTAGTAAAAGTTTTAGAAAAATATTTTAATAATTTTTTATCAACATTCGATAATTATTTTTAATTTTATAAAATAATAATTAGAATTAATGTGATAATAATACGTGTAAATGTAATTAATAATATAATAATTAATTTAATTAGTCAATAAATATTAATAATTAAAAAACTGCATCAAGCCAAATGCATTGACACTCTTTCCGAATTAAATTCATCTCCCTAGGCATGCTCAGCTGACTTCTTTCTCTTCATCTTCATCTTCCTCTTACTTTTTGTAAGGCATAAATTTAAAAATAATTAATTAAATTAAATTAATATTTTTTTTACATCAATTGATAGTTTTGGGTAAAATTAAGTTTTGAATAAAAATAAGTTAGGTTGAGTATTGCCTGATTAACACATAACCACATTTATATTTATTTTGGACAGTAAAGACGTGCCTAAGGAACACCTCTAAGTCGATCATGCACAATGTAAGGTAGATTGGTCGTGTTCGATGTGTAACGACCCAGATTTTTCAACATAGGAAATTTTCAGTCATCAAATCCTTATAATTCGGTCAACGCCAGTTGACCGAAAAATGTAATAAGAAAAGTAAATCGGCTTTAAGATGAAATCAAGTTCGGCCCTTACTTGATGAAAATCTAGTCAGGATTTCTTTGATGAAAAGAAGTCCGGAATATTCCTTGATAAAAAGAAGTCCGGATTTTCTTAATGAAAATCCAGCCCGGATTTCCTTGATGAAAAGAAGTCTGAATTTTCTTGATGAAAATCTAGTCCAGATTTCCTTGATGAAAAGAAGTCCGAAATATTCCTTGATGAAAAGAAGTCCGAAATATTTCTTGATGAAAAGAAATTCGGATTTCCTTGGTGAAAATTAAGTCCAGCCATGTAAGGCCGAAGTGGCCTTGAAGGCCAGAGTGGCTTTGTGGTTGGTAAAGCTAAAGTTGATGATCCGGTCAACAAGTGTTGACCGGAAGTCGTGTAAGAATAATTCGGTCAACATCGATAGTTGATCGGAACGTGATTAAATGAGAAAGCTAATTCCTGTTAAGTTTAGTTAACCAGGAATTTAATGTATTTACATTAGAAAGCTAAATTCTGCTAAGTTCAGTTAACCAGGAATTTAATGTGTTTACATGAGAAAGCTAAATCCTTCTAAGTTCAGTTAACCAAGAATTTAATGTGTTTACATGAAAAAGTTAAATCCCGCTAAATTCAGTTAACCAGGAATTTAATGTGTTTACATGAGAAATCTAAATTCCGTTAATTTCAGTTAACTAGGAATTAATGAACTACTTGGGAATGCAAAACCATAAATGATCTAATTAAGAAGGAAACTTTTTGAAAAATGTAGAGCCATAAATAAGAAACGTTCCCTCTAAACTGCCCATCATTAATGACGGTCATCAGACCCAAGGTCTATAAATAAGAACTAGAATTGTGAGAAAGAGGCACACAATGGAGTTTCTAGTAAAGGAAGGCCAAAAGATCAAGGCAAATTAGAGTAAAGGAAGGATAAGGCCAAAAGATCAAGGCAAAGTAGAGTAAAGAAAGGCCAAAAGATCGAGACAAAGTAGAAGAAATCCAGGCAAGATACTCACCCCTGTTTTTAAAGTTCATGTTTATGCATATTTGCTACGTAAGTATATGATATTCTTATGAAATTATGTATGTATGATGTCTGTTCTGTTTTTATGATTTATCATTCTTAAGTGCATGTTTAAAAGAAACACTGATATTCATGGTGTTAGATTTTATTCTTCTTGGAAATATGATTATTTGTCAATTATTATGAACTTCGATAATTGCATGTTTACGGAAAAGAACTTCGACCTTAAGATGGAACAAGAACTCCTACTATTGATCTCCGGTTTTTGTCAAAAAGATCTTTGGTTTTAAGAAAAAGAGCTCCGGCATTTTTAGGAAATAAGTACTCCGTCCCTTTTGGAAAAAGAACTCCGTCCCGTTTTGAAAAAAAGAACTTCGTCCTTTTTGGAAAAAGAAATCCGTCCCGTTTTGAAAAAAGAACTCTATCCTTATTAAATAACGCACTCCGAATTTTAGAGCTTCGGATTTTCAAAGAAAAAAAACTTCAGATTTTAGAGCTTCGAATTTTAAGAACTCTGAATTTTGAAAGAAAAAGAACTCCGGATTTTAGAGCTTCAGATTTTAAAGCTTCGAATTTTGAAAGAAAAAGAACTTCGGATTTTACAGCTTTGGATTTTGAAAAGAAAAGTACTCCGGATTTTGAAAAGAAAAGCACTCCGAATTTCAAAAAGAAAAGCACTCTGTCCCTTTGAAAAGAAAATCACTCCATCCTTTTGAAAAGAAAGGCAATCCGTCCCTTTGAAAATGAAAGCACTCCGTCCCTTTTAAGAAAAAGAGCTCCGAACTTTTGATGAAAATGTACTCCGTCCTTTATGAATAAAGAACTCCGACTTTTATGAACTTCGAATTTCAGAAAAACTTCGGCTTTGACAAAAAAACTTTGGCTTTTGGAATTTCGGCTTTGTAAGAAAAGAACTCCGGCATTGATAAATGAATTTCGGCTTTTGGAACTACGGCCTTCTATTTGAAAAAGAACTCCGGCCTATTTATATGAACATGGAACAATGCATGTAATCCGGACAGCAAGTGGAATTCTACGACTTTCAACTTTCGAACTATGATGTATGGCCATTAAAAGATATGAACTAAGAACCGAGTTTCCATTAAGCTTGCTGTTAAAGATGGATG
>JAOVVI020001398.1:0-24567 GCA_028571085.2 Nepenthes alata
CGTGGTATCGTCCAATCTGGATTGATCAAAAGAGCTTAGACATGCATATTAGTTAAATTATTATTAACTCTTATAATTATTATTAGACATCCAAATCTCTCAGATTAAAATACAGATAAATAATACACATTAAAAAGAAATTTAATAAGTTGAGTTAAACATATTTTACGAGTTATTTGTATAAATAACAAGTTTTACAAAAAAAAAAAAAAAAAAAAATTTGTTGAGGATGTATTCATTTACGAAAATCTAATTATTCAAACTTCACAGGCAAAGCTTGTACTTAACTCTTAAGTTGATGATTTTTTCAAATTATTGGTAGAATTAATTAAATTATTATTAAATTAACTATCTGCAGATGATACATTTATTGCATTTTATCAAATATTAAGAAAACGACTTAAATAAGCAAAGAAAATACTTTTCCCTTCACATATTAGGTAACATTATTGCAATATTTAATCTGTAAAGATATTTATTAATTTCAAGTGAAAATGTTTATAAACTTATGTTCATTATTTATTTTTTAACCATGTTTTATATTTGTGCATGCAATATTGATTTTAATCTTCTTTTCTATATATATATATATATATTTAAAAAAAAATTATAAATATGTGATGGGGTACGTTAATAATAGGCTGATTTAAAAAGAAAAAATGTATATGATATAATTTTAGTCAGGAAATAAAATTTAGAAAATACAAAAAACATATAAACTAAGATTATTTTTTGATGATTTTAGAATACGCTTCATTTAGCGAACTGATCGGGCGGTTTTGCTACTGGAACTCGGTGCGCAGTCCACAACCAGCGGCGGATAAGGTAAGACAAGGCTAACGCTTACACTATCCAACGCAGCACGCTACACCGATCTTCCCAAATTTAAATCAACTTAATCGTCTTTCTCTATTTCTCTATCTCTCTCGGCATCACTCTCTCTGGTTCGGCGAGAACGCTTTTTTTTGACGGTATCTTTTGAGCTGTCTCCAAATCCAAATCATCCTCCCTCGTTGTTAGGATTATTTTGACGGACTTCAAAAACATTTGTGCCATCTCAAACACCCAACAGTTTGGTATTGTTGATATATTTTTTCCTCAAGAGGGTCTCAAGCGTACACTCCACTTTCAAAGCAAGTGATGGGACCAGACGATCACGATGGAAGCTTGGAAAAGAAGAAAGCTCGAAACGGTGGACCGCCGATTAAGGAATTGAAGGAGAACGAAGATGAGAAAGGAAGACCGTCTGAACAACTACAGGACAAGAATGAGATTGTTCAGAGTAATGAAGTGGAGTGTAGGAGGGGTGATGGGAAATCATGGAGATCTAATAATAGAAACTTTGAAGATTATGAAATTTCGACAAAGGAAGAAGTAGAAGAGGGGCAGAAATCGTCTGTAAAGAAAAGGGGTCGTAAACCCTCCAAAATTGCTAGAGATAGCGATGGAAAAGCGCATAAAATTGTGGGTGAGGAGGGGGAAACTGAAGAAGGAGAACTTCGAAAGAAAAAGGTTCGATCGGATATGCCGGAAATGGAAAAGAGTGGTGGTGCAGGGAAGGAAAATGCCCATTTTGAGGATAATACCGAAGTATTGAGAAGGAAGAAACGAAATAGTAGCCGAAAAGAAAGGGAGGTGAAGAATGTGATAGGGGAACTTGAAATAGATGATTCTAAGGAGATAAATGAGGAGAAAAGGGTTCTAAAGAAGAGAGAGGCTAAAAAGGAAAGTGAAATTGGAAAACTGGTAGGCGAGAAGCTTTCAGTGTATTCGAAAAATGGTTCTCCTGGAAGGGGAAAAGGTGCCTCCTATAAACTGAGGGAAAGGTCCTCAAACCTGGTGTATCATCCCGAGCCTAAGGCTCGGAAGAAGAAGGATGAGAATGTAATAAGTTCATACTACTCATTTCTAGTTCTTAATTTTTTAATTTCATCGTCGTTGTGAGTTTTGCTGATTCTGACTATCGGGGAGTCCGTAGGGAAATGAAATTGAATCCAACATGTGCCATCAATGTCAAAGGAATGACAAGGGACGAGTTGTTCGATGCACCGGGTGTAATAAGAAAAGGTTCTGCATACCCTGCATACATAATTGGTATTCTCCTATAGCTTCAAGATTTTTTTCTTCTTTGTGCACTCACCAGCTCCTGTTTTTAGTTTGGAACATGGTATGCGTCCTATCTTCTGATGATTAGCTCGTTGCCAGTTTGAGAGATTCAAAATTTAAGAGGTCAACAATGGTATTTTGGCTTAATAAGTGTATTTATTTTTCCCAATTTCCAAATTACTGAACTATGTAATAGTTCTTCTGAAAAGGAAAATGCTATCAATTTGTAGTTTGTGTTCCTTTGCTTCTTGATTTATTTTACTTCCAGTGCATTAACCTTCTGCATCGCCAAATATTTCCCATTTTTGCTTGTTTAATTTATGGACCTTGAAAGTTGAGGCATATCTTATCATCATTTTTAGAGTTCTACAACATCTTCTTATGCAATAGAGCTCATGAAATCATTGTTTTAGACGATTCATATGTTGAGAAACTTGTTTACATTGTAGTTTATGGGTCTTATTTTCTTCAATAAAGAAATAACCAAAGTATGATCCTTTGTCAGAACCAATGGGTGCACCATATTTTTTCT
The DNA here is from genome assembly GCA_028571085.2 of Nepenthes alata. Lineage (NCBI taxonomy): Eukaryota > Viridiplantae > Streptophyta > Magnoliopsida > Caryophyllales > Nepenthaceae > Nepenthes > Nepenthes alata. The sequence continues at coordinate 2,639 of JAOVVI020001398.1, forward strand.
CAATAATTGGAAAACAATAAAATTTTTTTACTTCACATTATTAAAAATTAATTAATCCTTCCTTTCCATTGTAAGTGTTCCCGTTTTACATTTATGGTCAAACAAAGTCAACCTTGGCAATTTATTTTCACGAAATTTATTAATCAAAATCTTTAAAACTTACAATCTGAAACTTCCTCGAAAGAACTTTTCCTTTTCCCAAAAAAACACTATTTTGAATATAAAGCAGCTGACATTATTTTGATTTTAACATACACAAAAAGCTCCTAATGCAAAATTAACTTTTGCACAGTTGATATTAAACAACTTCCAATAATGTGATGTGCTATGTATAAGCTATCACTAATGGGGATTTAGATTCTAATTTGATTTAAGAAAGTACAAGTTGTTTAAGTACATATCACCTGATAACTTTATTTTAAATGTGCAGAGGCAGAACAGGATATCATCATGAAACATATATTATGCTTAGCTAATTACATTGGAATTGTAAGATAAATTCATAAGTAATGTTTTTGAACCAAAACTAAAAAAAACTTTTAGGATTGAATGTTTATAGGATTTTTCTAAAATGGTGAAAATGTCAGAATTGGGTCCTTGATTTAGTGGGCCTAATCCTAGTATTGTAGTTATGCATACTTTATAGCCAACGTAAGGCTATAAGTAGAAGCTGTGCAGCACAAAAAAATAAAAGAGAGAACCACAGGCTGACAGCAAAAGGTGGTGTATAAGACGTGAAGCCTGCTTGCCAAGGAATTAGAACAGTGCCTGACCAACAAATCAGAAAGAAATGGGTGATGCTTTTGTTATCCTTTAATATATAATAAAAATGAAATGAAATAATGTATATATGTCCCTTAATATTTTTTGAGTGTCACTGAGAAACCAGTCCCTTTCTAGGTTTACTAGTGGTTCAAAGTGCATGCTTTTGGCATAAACTTTTGGTTTTCCTTGCGTTCTTTTAGTTAGAGGATGGAAATCCTGCAGCAGCTGTTGTATTTTTCTCATTCCTGCTCTTTTATGATAACGCAATCAACCATGATATTAATTTGTTAATCAGATATCATTTTTAAATGTGAAGGCAAAGTATTCTTCTTCCTCCTAAAAATTTTGAACCGGCTTCGGTGAGATTAGCCAGGGTGTACATCGGAGGAAGCTTCAAAAGTTTTCAACTTTTTCCAATGATACACGTTCTCAATCTCAGTTGTTGAATGATCTAAATGGCTTGTGGGAATAAAATTGTGTGAACATTCTTGATATTGAATGGATTCTCAGGTTAGGCACCTGTTATCCTAGGTGCCTGATAGCCAACTTCATTCCAGATTTATTAATTAACTGTTGTTTAATGTTGCTGGTTCAATATACAATTCCACTTTATGATGAATGAAATTAATAGGCCTACCTCATGTTAATAGGTATCCTAATGCGACAGAGGAGTCGATTGCTCAGGCTTGCCCAGTCTGTTGTGGAAATTGCAATTGCAAGTCATGCTTGCGTTTGGATGGTCCACTTATGCAGGTTTGCCTGTTCAATATAAGATGCATTACTTAGCATTTTCCTGAGTACCTTTCTCTCTCTTTTGTGAAACATGATATTTTCTGTATGCCACTTTTGTAGAAGCTGGAAGAGGCAGAGGTATTGAATATCAGTGATGATGATAAAATGCGGCATTCTATGTACTTGCTTCAAGCTATCTTGCCATCTCTGAAACAACTAAATGAGGAACAAATGATGGAGAAAGAGATAGAGGCTAGGATTCAAGGTATCCCATTGATTTGCTAATAGACAGTTCTTAGAAGTGGTTTTTGATTTAGTCTACACAGCACAATGGGGAACTTGGACCTTTAAACATCAACAGCCTTTTCTAATTCAGTGTATAGTTCTTAGTGGCAAAAGTCTAATGAAGGGATAATATCTGCTCGGGGGAAACTATTGGGAAGAATCATTGATTCTGCAAAACATTCATTTGAAATTTCTTCTCTCTCTCTTTCGAGATTTTTTGTTGATCGCTGAAGGTGTATTGTACTCAAGGCATTATATATTTGCAAAGGGCTTTGTAGTTGAGAAGATTCTTACACCCACATCTGTATGCTGACCAGTGCAACTAGTTCTCATGTTTTAATTCAATCTAGGGCTACATGAGTTTTGTTGTTTTAGCCATTTCAAATGATGTGGAGGTTTTGTAGACTACCATGTGTAGGGCTTTGGGATGGAGGAAACAGGAAATCCCTTACCTAGTTGTGGGAATTGAGCTATACATTCTGTTTGTTTTTGTCATTTCAAATGACGTGGAGGATTTGCACTTTGTTGATTACCAAGTGTGGGGACTTCGGATGAAACAAACAGGATAATCCCTTAACTAGGGGCAGGGATAGAGTCATGAATTCTCTTCCTTGATTTCTTTGAGCATTGTGGCAGATTTGACAAATTCAATACCTTCTTTGAATTATTGTAGAGAACTGTTTGTTTTGGTACATTGTAGGGCCATGGTAACACAGACTGTATGCATATCTCTTCAATTTAACTCTTAAAGAGATTGGATGTGGCCATTTATCTCAATTCTTTCCATTTTTTGCTTCTTGCTTCTATAAATAACCCACTTTCTTAGCCTTATAAACAACAGACCCCTCTTTTGTCTTGTATTCTTTCTTCTATACTCTATACAAAACTAAATTCATTCTTTATAGTTTAAAATTAGGCTGGACTTTAGAGTTCTCACAAAAAATTTTGGTAAGTTCATGACCCCTAGTACTATTTTCTGTAGCATAATTTTTGTTCCCTTTCCTCTTTGATTTTTAGTTTTTTGGTTGAAATTGAGAAGTTCCTATGGTTCAGAAAGCTATTCATTGCTATTATCACTGTGAATTAATGTATTTTCTCTTTATTGTGCAATTTGTTGGATTTGGCAACACAGCAAACTGCTCTAGGTATTATGTATCAATTAATTATGTCTGTTTCTATGTTTTTCCCCTCGTTATCAAGATGTCTGGGTCCGTGTAAGTTTTAAGATGGTACCTTTATGGTTGCTTTTATTTGTTGGGAGATGGTGGATGTTCTTTAAGGGTTTAAAGCCTTGTTTCTGTTGCTGATAGGACTTGTCCTTGTTCATGGGGTATATTTCTAGTTACTTGTAAGGAAAATATTATTGAGATGGACAACTATATATGATTATGCAAATCTGACACAATATCATTGGTCTAGTCAAAACTAGTTATTCTAGGTTCTGGGGATTGCATGCAGTCGGTGCTGGTGCTAATTATTCTGCTATCATTGCAAGGAGTGGACTTGCTTCCTCTTGTGTTGATTATTTGATATTTGCTGATTAATATTCATTGGTCAGGCCTGACAGTGTCAGAGGTCCAAGTAAAAAAAATTGAATGTTCTCCTCTCGAGCGGGTGTATTGGTATAGTTTTTTCTGAATTTTTTTATTGCATTTTCTCTGCCTATTTCTTGTGTTGACGAATTTTTCACTTCTGCAGCAACTACTGTAGAACATCCATTGTTGATTTCCACAGAAGTTGCCCCATTTGTTCTTATGATCTGTGCATTGCTTGTTGTCGGGAGATTCGTGATGGTCATCCTCAAGGGGGTGCAAAAGAAGTGGTCATGGAATATGAGGACAGAGGGTTTGAATATTTGCATGGTGGCAAGGTTAAGAGGTTTTCATCTGGGAGACGCTCTGGTAAGTGTGTCAAGCTATCATCAGAGAGTAAAGCAAATGCAAGTAGTAGCATTCCTTGCCCTGTTGAAGGCATTGATACAGATTTGCATCTGGAAACTGACTATGAAAATGATGACAACTCATCTGTGTTGACTGCAAACAAGGATGGCAGCATCCCATGTCCCCCTGAAGAGCTTGGCGGTTGTGGCAGTGGCTTCCTGGAGCTAAGATGTATGTTTATCAGAGATATCTCTGAGTTGGTAGAAAAAGCAGAAAAAACAGTGCTAACTTGCAATGCTGGGAATATGCCCGAAATTTCTGTGCAATGTTGCTCCTGTATCAGTTCTTTTGGTGATGATTCAAGTTTTGGCAATGTGAGGAAAGCAGCTTCTCGAGGAGACTCTGGAGATAATTATATATACTGCCCTGATGCTGCTGATATCCAAAATGAAGATTTGAAACATTTTCAATGGCATTGGGCCAGAGCTGAGCCAGTGATAGTTCAAAATGTCCTTGAAACTACTTCTGGTTTGAGTTGGGAGCCAATGGTTATGTGGCGTGCATGTCGCCAGATTACAAATCTTAATCATTCTCGACATTTGGATGTGAGGGCCATCGATTGCTTGGATTGGTGTGAGGTTTGTTTTCTGCTCCTGACTGCAATTTAATATGGCAGACTGCTAGTTGAATTCATATAATTTTTTTTAAAGAAAGAGTTGATGCTGAATTTCTCAGGTCTTCTGGTATAATTAACGAAACGCTAGTTATAGTTGATAGAACCACTGTCAATTTAATATGGCAGACTCCCAGTTGAATGCATTTAAATTTTTTTCATAAACAGTTGATGCTGAATTTCTTAGGCCTTCTGGTATAGCTAATGCTATGCTAGTTAAAGTTGATGATGAACCACTGTCAATGTTGTTACTTAGCATCTCTACTGTCTTTTTGTTTTTATAAGTTGTTGAGTATTTTTTCTCTTGATTGCAATACAGAGTCAGATTGAGACACATAATATTATCCACATGGAGAATTACGGATCCTAATATGGAGATTCATATAGATATTTTGAATGGTTCCTTACTCTGGAGTCTGAAAAAAGTCATAATTAAGTAACTTGCATATATTGGACATCTTTTACTTATCACTGTGATAAATATTAAAGATAAAGCCAATACTCTAAAAGAAGGGGGTGGCCTGTGCACGGTTCTCTCACATTTATGGTCCTGATGGGTCAGGTCAGATGTACGCAAGCATCCCCCTGGCATTCTAGAGAGGTTTCTATGGGAAACTCTTAACCTTTAGGTCACAATGGAGCAACATTGTCATTGTATCTTTGAAATCAGGACTCTACCATAAAAACAGATTATGAACTTTATTACTCCCAAGATTAAGAACTGCTGGGGTCTTGTACCTCTCCCTTAACCAGAACTCTAAAGTTTAGTGTTATGGTGCTAATATGTTTCCCTTTGCTCAACTTATGTCAAGTGCAGTTGTGTTGTTTGTTTTTCAGTTTTCCTGTTGTCTAAGTGATGTGTTCTTCTCTGTCTTTTCTATTTCTCTGTGTGTATTGGCATTGAACTGAAACGCTGCTAGTATTTCTCCTGGAGTTTTAGTTACTACTTACTAGGCCTAAGTCAGTCATTTAATTTACTTCCCCAAAAAAGAGTTGGTTACTGAATTTGTTGGTTTGACTGCAATTCCAATTTGGAGTAGAGCCTGGATGTTAATAAATTTTTTCTATTTTATGGTGGGATGGGATGGTCTTGTACATTCATACAATTCGATATTTTGTTGCAGAGAATCTGCTACTGTTATCTGATAGAGTTCCTATTATTTGATGCTTATGATCAATTGCATTTTTTCCCTGGTTAACTGGTCAATTGCTTTTAATTGCCAGGTTGATGTCAACATCCATCAATTCTTTACAGGTTATATGAAGGCTCAGTTAGACTCTAAAAAATGGCCTCAAATATTGAAGTTAAAGGATTGGCCACCATCTACTGAATTTGAGCAGCGTTTACCACGACATTGTGCTGAGTTCTTTTGTGCCTTGCCATTTAAGGAGTACACACATCCACGCAGTGGCATTCTTAATCTTGCTACAAAGTTGCCTGCTAAGTCTCTGAAGCCAGATATGGGTCCAAAGACTTACATTGCTTATGGAGTTGCACCAGAGCTGGGACGTGGTGATTCTGTTACCAAGCTTCATTGTGATATTTCTGATGCGGTATGCTTAGTTTCTAGAACTTCAGCTCCTTATCTGTTTCTTAGTCTTGGGACATATAGTGGAAAGGAGCATTGTTTTTTCTAATTTAATGCTAACTTGATGCGGCCTGTGGGAATGGGCATATTGTAGTTCCTGAGGTCAGTTGTGGATGCTTCTTGTTTTTGTGAAAGTACTCTCCAGAGTGCAGTTTAGTTTTCCTGTATATATGTGGTGCAAGCATATGTCGAATGCCAGGATCCCCAATTCCTTTTTACTAGCTTATACTTCATGTCTTGAAGGACTAAAGTGCTAATAATGAGCAAATAAATACTACATACCCGTGGCACTTATAATTGGGTGAAAAAAATTTCAGAAATTGACTGTCATGGTCTATCTTTCAATATCGGGGTATGTATTTGTACATATGCCCCTCCCTGGTTTGACCTGACCTTTGACTGTCTAAGGCCTGAGTGTGTGGTTCTGATTTTAACCAGTACTATCCATGATGTTGCCTCTCACTTGAATGGCTTTGGGATTTGAGGGAATTCTGGCAACCAGGTTATGGGCTGATTCAACAGACTTATGATGGTGTATTTGTTTTTACTCGCAACGAAACTATTTCATTGTCTCTCATCTAAGCAATATAGTCTCTTTAAGAAATTATAGCAGCTGTTGTAGGTAGTTCTGATGATGGGTGACCTTGTACCTGTGGCTTCCCATATTGTGGGCTCTGAAGAGTTAGATATACGCAATCTTTATAGTGCAATGGAGGGTGACTATTTCTGTGATTTAACCTATAGCCTACATGCCACAATGAGCAACTTTACTTGCCTCGAGTCTCACCATCTTTAGTTCCAAAGTTGAATTGGTGATTTTGTATTTAGTAATGAAGCAATGCATCCTTTGACAGTCTTAACTCACAAGTCTCTCCGAGGACTTGCTATATTTTTTTAAATTATTGTTTAATATGCTAAAACCTCTTGTTATGGTTGATGTTAGATGCGGGATTCATGTTATTTTGGTGTTCATATTTGCGAAGTGAAATCCAACAATTGGTTTTGCCTTTTTTTCCCCCTAAAAAGGGGGGCGGGGCGTGAAAGTTCCTTAAATATGACATCTGGACAATAAGAGAGATAGCTAGATGGGATTATGGGTGTAAACAAGCCGAGACAAGCCACTTTGACATGATGAAACTTGTTTCTATGAATTTTGATCAGGCCAAGATTTAGTTTGAGCTCTATCTTGGTTCAAAAGCCTTTTCATTTAGTTATAAAATGGCTTGAGCTAGTTCACAAGCTTAGGTCTGAACTTTTGCTTGAGCCGTGGTGTCTTGGTTCAATATCTATTTTCATTTAGTTATAGAATGCCATGAGATAGTTCACAAGCTCAAAGAACCAATCTAGAATATTTTTCTGAGTACCTTTAAGATAAAAGATATAATTATTAGTTAGATGCACAGTAACAAATGGGATTAATTTGTTTTTTGCTTTTATCATTCACGATCTTAATTATGAATAGTATTAAATATAACACTAGTTCATATGGTGCTTGCGTAGAAAAATGATAAAATTAGTTTGTGTTTCGTTGAAATCGTTTTGAAATCAACTTATGGAGTCCTAGTATCCTACTTCGGCTAGTTTGGAATTGTTGTCTGTATCGTTGTTGCATTCATTTCATATTCCTTCTTCCATTTGCACATATGAATTTTTTAGTTGTTCCACATAGTTTCTTTGAGTATTGGATTGGAAAAAAACCATAGCCTATCACTTATTTTCTGAATATAGCTTAATGTTCAGAATAACACTTCCCTATTACAATACCAAACAGAGCCTTAATATAAAGTAAAAACACTTCAGTCAAAAATAAGGTCTGCAATCAGTGGCTGGATGAATAAAATCAGAGAAACTAAATCAGTTCTGCTTTAGCTCTGTAGTCAAAACAAAGCAGTTTGTGGTGAAGAAACATAATGGGGCACATATATTACTAGGTCGGATTTATTCAACTTAGAGTTCGCAAATGACAGAAATATAAATTAGACTGTTAGTGGGCTTCGATCCTAGCTTAAGTGCTCTAAACTTCTCTCCATGCCTGTAAGGAGTGCTTTCTCCCCCATTTCATTTTCAAGATCCTACCTATTCTGGAGAAGCAGAGTTTTTTTTCCCATTGGGAAGGGGTGGGGGTGGTGGGGGGCTTACCATGATGAATTTCAATAGAAGGGAAATGATAGATATACAATGGCTTGTGGTTTCTCCTGGTTGAGAGATACTTTGAGGAAAAAGATCCAGGAAGATGGCTAACTTGTTTGGAAATAAACCGTTTCACCCCATGGATCTCCAAACATTTGCTGGTCTTATTCTTACGCATACTGATGCCTGCAATTGCTAGCTGGCACCATAGAAATGTCTGATTCAAAACTGTCCTGCAGGTTAATATCCTTACACACACAGCAGAAGTAACCCTCACACCTCAACAGCTCCGAGATATAAGTAGTTTAAAAAAAAAGCATATTGCACAAGATCGAAGAGAAATATATATTGATGCTGCAAATGATGAGACATTTATCTCCAGTTCTGTCATTTCTCATTCGAGCAAAGCTGCAGCTGTCGAGGCAATGAAAGCCAAAGCCTCCTTAAGAGGAAAAAGAAATGATAGTGATGATATGGTTGATGATGAATGCCAAAACTTAGCTGGGATATCTGGTAAAGTTGGATTTATTGAGGACGTCAAATCTTTCGATATGACTGACAAGAATTTGAAAGTCTTAGAATTTGATGAGGCTGGCGCCCTCTGGGACATCTTTCGGAGAGAAGATGTTCCTAAACTTCAAGAATATCTTAAAAGGCATTTCATGGAATTCAGGCACATCCACTGTTCTCCTATCAAGCAGGTAATAAATTGAAGGTTTTTTTTTCCAGTCATCTGCAATCTGAAAATTTATGACTAGTTTTTGTTGCCTTTTCTGATGAAGAGTTTTTACTGTGTTCTGTAATTTTATTTAGATGTTCTCCTTATGAAGATTTAACATGTATGTAGTTGTGGGTTATCTTGGAAGACATGGTGCACAATACTTCATCCAGTGTGTCTTGTATCTCTTTTACTTTCTAGATGCCATTGCACATGTATATTAACATCTCAACTGAACTCTTATAGTTCTATATGATGAGTGATTAATTTTGTTTGTTCTTGCATATATATGTCCATGTATATGATATAATTAGAAAACTGCCCTGGACATTAATGGGGAGATCTCATGGCAATGACACCATATTACTGCAGCAAATTGGCAAAATAATCATTGGCAATAATATGTTTTGCCGGAGCAGCCAACTAATTTCCTGTTTGCTCCAAGAATAATATTCATGCTATTTGGCTGTATATGTAGGTTGTTCATGCTATTCATGATCAGACCTTTTACTTGACTGAGGACCATAAGAAGAAGCTTAAGGAGGAGTATGGTAAGCCTGCCAGTTGTATTCGGTAACATATTGGTCCTTGGAACTTTATGTCTCTTCTCATCTATATTTGTTTCTTTCATGTCAGGAATAGAGCCATGGACATTTTTTCAAAAGCTGGGAGAAGCAGTCTTCATTCCTGTGGGGTGCCCTCATCAAGTTCGGAATTTGAAGGTGCTACGCATTTTTCTATAACCAGTGCTACTTTCTCTTAGCAATCTTAATGAATATCAAGTCTTTGACAAAGTAAGGCTGATGAATTGAGACATTTGGGTGATGAAACTTGTAGAGGGTGGTAAATCTGATTTGATGCATGGAACCTTCTTGAAGAATAATCTGATTGCATTTCATTTCCATTCTTCCTTAATTTGTCGAGTTCGCCTCGATCTTCAGTCTGTGTCATATGTTCTTTTTGATTTCAGTCTTTTGAGGTTGCTTTTCTTCTTTTTGATTGAGCTTCTTACAGATTTTAGCAAGTAATATTACTGATGTATTCGTTTGATTTAGTTGATTATTGTTTTATTCAGATGAAACTAGATACAACCACTCATTATTTAGGATTAATTATCTCTTGATCTTGGTTTGTTCTGCATCATAAATTCCCATCCCTTTTTCTTAGTCCTTCCCTTGTACAATGGTCTTTTCTTTAGGCAGACTTGCTTTGGTGCCTGATAGTATGTCTGCGCTTGCCAAGCAGACATTCAAATTGTTTTGGAGTTGGCAGGTTACGCATCTCTTAAGGGCCAAGCAGTTTGGCTAGTGGATTTCAGGTTTATTTGGCATTCTGGGTAGTTCAGATGGGTATGGCGAGATAGTTAATTTGGGTATGAATCTGGGGTTACATTTCAGTAGGATAAATTGGGATTATTGTGTTATGGCTTGCGACTGTCACATTTCTGGTTTGATTAAGGGACAATTGGATTTAATAGGGTGTTGGCCAGATGAAACTGGACAGTTCGAAATATCAAACTAGAATTCAGAATTTGGAAATTCATTTAGCAAGGTGCAATGGACCACTGACATAGCATGTTTGCGGATTAGATGTAAGGTATAGATCTCGAATTGTATTATTAATGATGATTAATTAAATATAAGTTAATAAAAATATCGAGATCAATTGAGATTTTGGGTAAAACTTATTTTTCTCTCGTTCTTGAAGGAATCTCTTGGACGCTCGTCCTTATTTTAGGCAGATTGGCCACGCCTGATGTGCGTTCGAGGGATGCACGTGCATATTTGAGGCAAAATATAGGCGGTTAACGGATACTTGTACGTTATGCGGTTTATGCCTTGACGCTTGACATGCTCCCAATAGGCGCATATGCACTAATTTTCTATAAAAGGCCCCTTTTGGCCGATTTCTATCATTTTGCTTTGAATTCTAGAGAGAAGGGAGAGAAGGAAAAGGGAGCAAGAGAGAAATAAGGCCAGAGAAGGAGGATTCAAGTGAGATTTAAGAAATTTTGGATAATTTCAAATATAATGAAAGTGCATTTAAGCATTTTTTATTTTCTTGCTGCTCTATTCTAATCTTTATAAGTATTTATTATTTCAAATACTCATATGTGATATTTTTGTAGCTAAAGAAGTTTACCTTATATTCATGTTATTTTACTCCCATTTCCTAAGGATTTATAAAATATATGCCTTCAACTCATGTACATTGCATGTGAAAGCTGAATTTCTATAACCATACTCATATATGCTTTTAAATCATGTTTAAATACTCTTGTATGTCTCTGATTTTCATATATATGTTCCTGCATTGTTTATGTTTAAAATAAATTGATGAAATTGTGTTAAGTTTACTAAATTACTGTAATTTCCTGAGATTATAACTTCTACATGCCTTAATATGTATATTAAATTCTCGACGTTTTGTAAATTTTACAATACACTTCTTGCATGTTTTAATAAAATACATACAAAATGTTCATGCATGTTCATATATTATTGTATGTCAACAATTTGAAGAAAAGATAAAGAAAAACTCTACATAAGTTGATGATAAGGATACTTTTTTCAATATGAAAAAATATAAAGAATGTGTTCGTATTTAGATAGAGTTTTTCATTTGATTATACAGGTCATTATAGAGAATTGACGAGATAATTATGACTTGTCCTAGTATATTATAGTAAAAATTGATATTCGAACCTATCATTCATGAGTTGAATGCAGCGTTTGCCCTGTCTACATGGTTATATGTGTGACGGACAATCTACGGGTTTTGAATAGTAATGTATGGCCTTTAATTGTATGAAATAATATATAACTCGAGCTTCAATTATTTGCCAATATATTAGTGAGGCCATCATGGATCCTTGGTCCATAAATTTTACCATAATTTAAGCATATTTTGGATGTTACACAGTTTAAAGAAGAAAATTCAACCATCATTTTCAAATTCTGCATGAGATGTTTATAAATTTATATTATTATTTTTTGATTTTTTATCATGTCAAAATCTAGTATATTTTTAATATATATATATATATATATTCAATTATAAAAATTATAATTTGTTAAGCGATTAGCTCACTCTAACTTTGATATTCACTAACCTCTCAGATTAGAGGGTTCAAGACAGTACTTGCAAGTAATTGGATCAAAGAGATGGTTGTACTGAAGTAGTTTTAGGACTTCGGATATGTTTTTGTATTATGTTAAATCAAAACAATAGTTGTGATAGTAGTTTAGTATATTTAGATTGTGTTATATTTGGCTCATGGTGATGCATGATTTCGAGTTGTTTTCGGTAGTTCGGTCAAGTTATGATTTTAGATTGTTTTGATAGTTTAGATGCTCATCCTTACGAATATTTCGAGGCCATGTATAATCGGTGATCGGAGCCACTTTTGGATGTGGCATTTGGATACTGTGGTTTGAATGTTATAGTATTATGGGTCGTTCAACAGTATTTGATTCAGGTTTACGTCCAATGCTAGTTTTGGGTTTTAGTTGGTGAAATAAATAATTGAAAATTTGAATAATAGAGGGATAAAATCTGTTTCTAACTAATTCTAGAAATAAAATAAGAAATTTGGTTTTAGAACACCATATTAGACAACTAAAATAAGCTTATTTTGGCATTGAATTGAAGTTTAGGAACGAATAGTAGTTTTGAGCCACTGCTCATTATGTTTACTGTATATCTCATAGATTTACAATTTTGAACAAGAAAGATAGTGATTTGAGGCCTTGAGATACTACCCTCAAAGGACTCTTTCACAGTGGGCCTAATAACGCATATGGTTACTGATGTTGTGGTTAAGATGAGTTAGTTATTTTTCAAATAGAAGTAACTCAGTTTTTGTGGATGCATTTGTCTCTTTGGTCAAATAGTCATTATGTTATTACCGAGCAAAAATGTAGTCATTTGGTATTGATTGTGAAGAAATGAGAGCATTTTACTTTGATAAATGATGTTTCGTACTTTTTCAACAGTCATGCATCAAGGTTGCGCTTGACTTTGTCTCTCCTGAAAATGTGCCTGAGTGTATTCGGTTGACTGAAGAATTTCGTGTCTTGCCTGCCAATCACAGGGCCAAAGAGGATAAAGTAGAGGTATGCTCATTTAGGCATTAATTATATCCTTGAGTTTTAATTATCCTCAGAATCTCTTGTTGGCTTATAAGAAAGAAAGGAATTCCAAATATTTGCTTCTGATATATTGTCTCAATGTTATTACTTGATAATCTAGCAGTCTGGCTTGGGGGATTGCTGTTTTAGATGTTATAGCGGGTGAGGTTCCAAAAACCATAGCCTATGATTACTGCTACTTCAATTCAATGCCTTAAAAGAAATGGAAATTGTGGGCTTAAATAGAGGTTTGTTTTAGTGTAAGAAACACACATCAGAACCCTAATTCCTGAATAGGTCTTCTGACGAGTTGTGTTGATGCCACGTCAATTTGATTAATGATGGAAAGGTCATGCTTTTGTATCAGTTTCACTCTTGGTTTGACGAGATTTCAAAACCCAGTAAGCCTTATGCAGCAATGATTCAATGCTGGTGGGCAGCCTTTCATTTCATTCTTATTGCTGCCATGCAGAGGACTACTGATAATTTGTACGAACCGTATAGACTACAGTTTCTGAATTTGATGCTTTTGTTTTGCCATCTCCTGAAGTTGGTATTGTATACTTTCATGCTTGTGTCCTTTATTTGGAAATCAGAGGCCAGGGGCTGTCCTGTTGTTGCACACTGATGAGAATTTGGCTCCACAAGAAATTAAATGAAAAGTTACCGAATCAGCCTATTTCCCAATTGGAGTTTGTTTGCTGTCACTGAGTTCTCTACTTGTCACAGGTAAAGAAAATGATCTTTCATGCTGCAGATGAGGCTGTGAAGAAGCTGGAGGGCCTCATTGGGTAAGTCTTCTGGGAAGCTGATATCCCTTTTAAACTAGTCTGATTTGGGCCGTTTTTTAAGATGTTATGTTTATATTGGGTGATTGCTAACTTATATTCTTTAGAATTTTTTGGGAAATTAAAACAATGAGAATTATGCACTTTTTATTATCAATTTAGCACAAAGTAGTGTTGGTCATTAATATTGTTCTCATATTTATAAATAAACTGCAAATTTTAATAAAAGTATCCCAATATGGAGTGTCATTTTTAGGAAAATAATGCATTGGTGTGACAGCATTGCGTTATGTCCATTCCCCGTGTTGGGGGTATCTAGTCCGGGAAAGATGAGATGTGTAGCTGAACTACCATTCTCGATGCAGTGCAGGAGCCACTTCAGAGAATGTCGGAGAAGTCGTCATGGAAGTGAGCATAGATGAGGCCAAGATGTCCGACTCTGATGACATGCAGCCAGTTCTTGAGTCATCGTCGACCTTAGCCGAATCAGAAACCTCACCGCCATAAATGTCGTCGCCTCCAAGGCCACACCAGCCTGACTCCTGCTGCAGGCTGCGCTTCCCCGCCATGAAAGGTGTTACCGAACAACTCGAACCGTACTTCATGTGATTCTATTGCTTTTTTGAAACTACTACAGACATTTTCTCTTCACTAGAGGTTGAAGGTTATCTTTTCCGGATTACGTGTGGCTTATTATACTGGTGGCTTCACTATTTTCTGGCAGAGTGGTGTTAGCTGGGGCTGAATAACAGAAATTTAAACTGTTCAAACCGAACCAATTTGACAGAGTGGTTACGGTTTATATTTTATTAAGTTATTTTAGAACATGTTTAAGATATTGTTGTTATTATATCAGTATTATCATTTGTTTACCTTGATTGTTGTATAAGATGTATTAAATTATATAAAAAAATTTTAAGACTAATAAATTTAGCACTACAAAGCTTATAAACCGACCCTTAAATTTATAAAGATTTGGACTTTCTGTATTAACTAATAATTCGGTTTGGCTTCATAAAAAATTTAAATTGGCAATGTGGGGTTTAATTAATTGACCCTTGAATTTGAACAAATGAATCCATGTTTACCTCTAATTTTAGGGAATCCTTGTTGATATCAAATTTATCTATTTATGAAATGGGCTTATATAGAAATATATATTATCCTGAGATGAGATGTTCTAATGGTGTATCCCCTAAATAATAATAAAAATGGGGTATATAGTCTTCTATTCTAGCTTTGTTGGAATAAGTTATAAATAAATATTATTATGTGGTCACATAAGCGAAGCTATGGCCACCCTTGTAGGGGGGAATATTTGTTATCATTTGAGAAAATGAATTATATATATATATATATATTTTTTAAATATTCAATAAACTTACTATCTTGTGGGCATATTAACGAGTTAATTTATTCAATCTGAATGTATCATCTAAATTCGTGATAAATTGGCTGTTCTTGTTAGCCAAATTTATAATTGTTTAAATAGCACCCATAAACCTCGTCGTCCTAACACCTCAAAAAACAGAACCATGAGAGCTTCATATACAACTCTTTTTTCCAAAAACCAAAAGCAATGCACCCCCTTTCCTTAAATATTAGGATATGCTCGCGGTTTACTTTTCAATATCTCCTATGAAGTATCAAAGACATACCAAATTCAAAAACTCCCGACATCAAATTATTGGCAATAGTATTCGCTTTCCTTGAAAGACATCGAGATTTACCTTCACAATCCTTAACCAGATTTACCCACTTGCATTGTCACATGATCATCTCTTTTTCACGAAATAACTTCTTAGACCTTTAAAATTATTTAGATAATAACTATTTCCATAAACATAATCTATAAATTCTCAAAACAAAGATCTCAATTTGCTAACTCTAAACTATGGGTGAAGTATTTCTGATCATAGACTTCTCACCAACTTAATCCAAGGAAAATCACCCAAATATGATGCAGAAAAACACAATCCTAAATTTTTCTCAAAAGTATCATATTCTACTATAATTTACTATGGTTGACAATTTATCCTTCATTACTCAAAAGTCACCCCCACATATCTCATTCCAACGAATGCCGATCGTTTTCAAGCCAAATGCCCCACGAATACTGCAATTCTCGAAAAATACTTAACAAATAACTTATCGGATTCAGCTAGACTCAACAAAATTATACACCTTTGAGACATTAATCAATCTTTTCCAATAAGCCACCGCTTCAATGGTCTACAGACCCACAATCATGCTACCGATAAAGTTATATGCCCAACATAACACTTGCCTTAACCAAACTTATATTCTTTTCTCAATTGAACACACAGCTAACTGCTTTTCACAATCTGTGGTACATTCCTCAAACAAAGTTTATACCTTCATAATTTTCTGAATTCATTGATAAGGCTCTTACAAAATTGACCTAAATATGATCGGAAGATCCAATCCATAAATTTCACAAAAATGCCAATGAACCTACAAATCCAAATAGCATTACCAGAACTAGTAACGGCCATATCTTTATCCTGAATGTTTCCACAGCACAACTCTTAATTATTTACAATTAACAACACTCTGGATACAGATCAATCTTAGAAAACGACAAGCCCTTACAATAGGTCGAACAAGACTCTTATTTATTTTTTCAATACCCACTTATCAAACCATTTATCTCCTAAATAATCTAAATTTTCAGTAATCCATAAGTAACTTTATCGGTTTATCTTATTCACCCCAAATGTTCTAAAACATCCCATGGCGGGTATCCAACTGATATTCCTTCATTTATATACGAAATCCTTAAAAATCGGTGCCGATTTCAACACAACCTTGACAGTAACCTCGATTTACCTATCAAAAGATAAACCAACCTAATCCTTTCTTTCAAAAAACATCATTGAATACTTACACAATTGAAACTTTTTAGTGACCACAAGATGATTTCCAGATGTGGTATCATATGCTAAATAAACTTGACACAAATCCTCATTAAATGACTTGTAGGCAAAACAATACTAATTTCATTGCCACTCGATCAACTTTGCCTCATACACAAAATTTTACAACTTGATTGTAAAATATAATATCTTTACCAACACAATTCATACTAGCATAACGACTTACCAGTCATATCACCCCCAATATCATATCAAAGTTTGACACTACAAAGCAATCAAATTAGTCCAACCAATCATATCTACGGAACCAAAAAAAATATTATAGATCTCGACGTAACTAGTAAAGATCTATGATCCTCAAATAAATGAATAAATTTAAAAAATATAAATAAAAATATAGATTTAGAATTCAAAATAACATATATACTGAAATATTAAAATTTAAAAATCGTACATTCCACCACAGTAGACGACTCCTTTATATCTTGTGCCATCACAGCAAAACCCCGATCCAAGACACTGGACTTCTTTACTGTCCAACCCATGGGATAAAGATAATTCTTGATCATGTGGCCAAACTGTCCACAATTTGAAATATACTCCCAAAAACTCGTCAAAAAGTATTTATTTATAAAAGTATTCACAAACATATTTCATGATATCTCTTTATCCTCCCAACCCATGACTCTTTCTTATCAACCGTCCATGATTGGCTTCACCTTCTAACTTATGTGAGACAAATATTATATTATCTTATTCCGGACATTGAGTCACCGTGAATACCATTTCAATTCTCAAGATTAATATTTTAACTTTTACATAATCCGTACCACCCAAAAATTTAGGTACTTAATTATTATTAAATCAATCATAAATCAACATCCTTGGATTCGCTAATACCAAAAATTAACTCCAAGTTATACTGACCTCGAGCCGCTGATTCCACCCCATCCGTCTCACTTACCACGCTATTCAAGTATCCCTACTCCTAGACCTCGGATCAAGGTCAACCTGATTTGATTCTTAAGGTATTCTCTTACAACTTTTCGTTCTCCTGGTTCTCGCTTGGGCTAGATCATTCAAAGACTTTTTAAGTTTTGCCATCCTTCTAAGCAAATTCATATACTCTGCTTTTTTATCTCACAGTTGGCTACCACTATATGCAGTTCTTTATCTAGGTGCAGTGAGTCTGCTGCTGAGATCTTTTCTGAAATAAAAACAATGCGGGCTAATTCAAACTTCGGATACTAACTAGAACAGTACAATTTATACGATTCAACAAAAATACTTATACTAATTTAGTTCTAGCCTAAATTATATAAATTAGGATAATTATAACTATCATGTCTAATTTAATTATCCTACGCCTTCATCTACTTATTTAATCTATCTTACTATAACCTAAACTTTCGTATAAAATTTAAATTAAACATAAGGTATCTCCTTCTCTGATATCAATTGTGACAGATTATATTCTAACAAAAAATCGACATTATTCTTCCCACAAAATGGCCGTCAAACTAAATATAAATCCATACAATCTACCTGTACAAATTTACATAACAACCAAAACAAGATCCAAATGCTATAATATATTCGTGGCTCCAATATTATTTTCAGACACAACGTTGAATAGAGAGATACCACTAAGTACTTGAATACAAACTATAAATACCTGTGGAAGCATATATAACTATCAATACATAGCGAAACTAAACAATCTATATGTCATCAATACAAATATACAAATTATTAAAAATACTAAAGTCCTCCAAGTATAAGTACAAAACCATAAAATCTAGGTATACAAAATCTTCTTTTTTGTCTAGAGCCTAGCCAATTGCTAATTTCTATTCCACTTCCTCAAATATAAGTTTATACTTATCTGAGAGTAAAAAAAATAGTAAATAGTAAGCCGAATACTCCAGAAGATAAATATAATCAAAGATAACAAGTAATCTACTCAAAATAAATCAAGAGAAGAAAAACAGAGTATAATTATAATATCCTAAATATTTTTAATCGATTTAATTTGGGTTTATTTATTTTTGGATAATTTAGATATGATAAAAATTAATGAAATATTATAAAAATTTTAAAAAAATATTTAAAATTATTGGGCCGGTGTCCGAGTACACCCGTTCGATCGTTCGGATATCGATTTAAATTTTGGGATTAAAAAGAAGACTTGCAATGTTAATATATGATTGCATATACTGTTCTTGTGATTGCAAATGTAATATATAATAATAATAATAATAACGTTAGCAGAAGCAAAAGAAAAAAGGAGGAAGGGGCTCGGGGGTTTCAGGCGAGGGTTTGAGAGGAGAGAAAGAGAGAGAGAGGAGAATGGTGCCGGCGATGGCGTCGGAAGCAGCCGGCAACGGCCGTGTGTGGTGGAGGTCGGCTAGTGCGGCGTGGTGGAGCCACGGCAGCAGCCATAGGAAGCCGAGCGAGAAGAGAACCGCGCGAAGGAAAATATGAGAAAATGGAGGCCTTCGGGTCCGATTTCTAGCTTGAACTAGTTGGAAAAGTTGTAGAGCATGTCGAGGTAATTACATCTATGCCATTTTTATTTTATTTTCTTGATTTTTGTTCAATTTTTTTGGATATTTTTATCCTGATACCTGACTCCATGTATATAATTGTGATGTCTATAGTCTAATTATGTATATGTATGAAATTCATTGTCCGATTTGTTATTTTCGCACCGTTTGCACGTCCGAAACCCTTCACCCACGCGAGTGTGCTATTCATCCGCAATCAGGTGGATTCCGGCCCTCAATTTTTGGGGCTTTTGCATAAATGGAAGCTAGAATACCATTACCCACACCCTAGGCAAGTTAATTTGTCGATTAAATAACCGATTTAGTGGAATTATGTGAATTCCCTTTTGCGAAACCCTAACCCCACGCCCGGGTGGTTTTTGGCTTCGATTTTTGGGGCTTTTGATTTATTTGAGACTAGAATATGATTATGCATGACTAGAGCAAGTTAATTTACCGATTAGGTATCCAAATTTGTGGAATTTAGTGAAATTTCATTCGTGAAACCCTTAAGCTCGATTTGGAGTTAAATGTATAAATTAACTTGGGATTATAATTAATCATACATTGGGTTTGATAAATTACTTGTTGGATATCCAAAATTCTGAGAATAAATTAATACATGCATTAGTGTACTATTTACACGCACTGTTCATGTGCACTGTTCACGGATACTATTCACCCGAGGATTTCGGATAATATTTTACATAATTTTCCTTTGTTTAACTGCTAATCAAACGATATGTATATTTGTATAAGTCCAATTGAATAATCTGGAAGCTCTGATATATGCGTTTGTAAAAAAATTTTGCATCCGAAAGCTCTCAAAGTTAATCTATTCTTCAATGATAAAAATTCTGAATCTTTCTTCAGTTCATGATATTCATATAAAAGTAAAGTTATGAAAAGATTGAAATTTACTAGTAAGATAATAAGTATATGAATAACTGGATGAGAATTGATGAATCTGATCTCCCAGATGATAATATATATGAAAAGATGAATCTGATCTATGAGAGGGAGATATTTGTGAAAAAATGAATCTGATCTCCGAGAGCGAGATATCTGTGAAAAACATCTAATAGAAATCCCTCAAAAGGAATAAGTAATTATAAAATTAGGATCCACATTTATGTTTCTGATAGGTAACGCCCCCAGGCATGTCACTAGTGTGACAATGGAAGTTAGCGAAAATTATCCTCGCCGCTTGTTGTAGTGGGTGATATTAGGGATATGTCTTAGGAAGTTACGGTGGTAATCGAGGATAACTCCGTCCATGGAGTTATACGTGGTCCACTCTTCCTCGAGGTGTTACAGTCATAATGATAGATTCTGAGTTTGATCTTCCTTTGGAAGGTAATACTGCATCTGATCCTGCTAGAAGAGATATTTCTGTTATATTTTTGACTTTTGATTGTGTGGAGTGAATACAATCTATCCTCAATTATTTACTTCTCTGACTGATGGGAACTACTAGCCCAGGTCCACAAAGATGAATAATTTTATTATATTTATGTTCCAAATTACATCCCAAGCATGTCAATTTAAGTTTCTATTAAGCATCATTTTCCGGTTTCTATATCTTTTCTTTATTTAGTTTCGTTATTATTATTCAATGCCTTGTTATGATGTACTTGTTGGGTTGTTAACTCACTTTTATTTCTTCTTTCTTTCAAATAAAAGTTACGAATTGACACCCGATTAGTTAGAGTAAGACGAAATATAAGCTAAAGAGATCAGCTGGACTCCGAGGACTTATAGTTTTGCATATGTTTAATATAATACAATGAAAATAGTAAGTTAGATTTATATTGTATAATGGAATGTGGCATGATATGTTATGTATTATTGTAGTTTTTGTTATACTTTCGCAGGTGGTTGATGTATCTAATTTTGCTTCCGCTATTATTTGTGATCTTGGATTTTATTATGGTCCTAGATGGCACCTCTCTTAGATCCAATATAGTAGTGAAGATATTGTGTTGGAGCCATGGATGATATGGTAATTGTGAATCCCGTGTGAAATGTTGTGATCGTGGACGAATCTTAAAGATTAGCTATTTTGTGTGTTGTACAAGTTTATTTATACATGTTATATGTATTGATTTTGGCCCATATTTAGGAGAAATTTTGCCCGATTTTTTACAAAATTTTATGTTATTTAATTTTGGACATTAGTTTAATATATTTTTTGACGGAGGTTATCAGAAAAAAATAACCTTGTCCGTCACAATAATAGAAATACGTAAATATAAAATATGATCAAATACATTGTCGGAACTCATTTTTCTTTTACATTTTATTTTTGACTCATTTAGGTTCTAAAATATGTAAAAAAAATTTTATCTTTACGGATCAGAGCTACTAGACCTTATTAGGTAACTGTGTGACCGAATGAGAAAATAAATGTATATACTTTCACACATTCTAAGGCACTACCCACGCAATTGAGCCCTCCGTGGTGAACAGTATATCTTTCACTCGGTATACAGGACCATAAACCTTATGCCACTATATCCTGCATGACCCAGAGGAAGTTATCGTGTTACTACGGTGATATTTTAAAGTATGTCGGAGACTACTTGTAATATCCCGGTATTTCGACTCGAATTATTAAATAAATTTAATAATAAATAATAATATAATTTTAGTATTAATAAAAATTTTAATATTTATAGTATTAATTAATTAGTAATTAATAATAGGTAATTAATTTTTATTAAATAAATAAATATAATAATTATAATAATGTTAAAAGGTAATAAATAATAATAATAAAATAAAACGTATAACGTT
>JAOVVI020001399.1:3737-14355 GCA_028571085.2 Nepenthes alata
TAAATTAGCCATTACTCAAATTTCTACAAAATATATTCATTCTATCGAAGAAACTACATGCTTAACATAACACTTCCCCGAATTTGACTCATATACTTTTCTCAATTGAGTGCCTTTTATAATCCACGATACAGTCCTCAAATAGAGTTCATACACTCCCATAATGCATTGAGTTCATCAATGAGGCCATCACATTATCGACCCAAACATGGCTGAAAAATTCAACCCATAGAATCCACAAAAATATCAACGAACCTACCCACCCAAATACATTATTGAAACTTATAACGGCTATATCTTTATTCAGAATGCTACCATGGGCACAACTCTCAGTCATTCATAATTAACAACACAATGGATAGAGGTCGATCTTAGCATCGACCCCTTACAACAAATATAGCGAACCTCTTGTTTATTCTACCAATTCCCACTCATCAAGCCATTAATATCCCGAGCAACCCAAGTTGAATCATCCGCAAGTGACTCATTAGTTCATCTTACCTACCCCAAAGGTTCTAAAACATCCCACTACGACACCTAACTGATGCCTCTCGATTCTATACAAAATTCTTAAAGATCGGAGTCAATTTTGGCACAATCTCGAATTATCAATCAAGGATGAATCAGCCTAATTTTTCGTCTAAGAAGCATCCTCAAATACTTACATAGTTAGAACTTCTTGGTGATCACAAGATGACTTTCAGATGTGGTCTCATATGCTAAATAAACTTGGCATACATCCTCATTAAACGATTTGTAGGTGAAATGATAATAATTTCTTGATACCTGACCAACTCTGCTTTATACCCAAATTTTCACAATTTGATTGCAAGGTATAATATCTTTACCAATACAATTCATACTAGTATAGTGACTCACCAGTCAAATCATCACTAATATCATACCAAGAATCGGAACCACAAAACAAATCAATTCAACCCAACCAATCATACCTACGGACCTAAGAAAGTGTAATAGACCTCGATATAACTAGTACAAAGTCTAGATCCTCAAATAAACGAATAAATTTAAGAAACACAAATGAAAATACAGATTCAGAATCCCAAAATATTATATATGCTAAAACATCAAAATTTAAAAATCTTACCTTCCAGCATGGTAGATGACACCTTTACACCTTGTGCCATCCCCGCAAAATTCCAATCCAGGGTACTGGACTTTCTCACTGTTCGACTCATGGGATAAGGACAATCCTCCATCATGTGGTCAAGCTGTCCATAATTGAATTATACTCCCAAAACTCATCGGAAAGATATTTATCCATAAAAGTATTCATAAACGTATACCACGATATATCTTTATCTTTCCAATCCATGACTCTTTTCTCATCAACCGCCCCTAGTTGGTTTCACCTTCTAACTTATATAAGGGAAATATTACCTTATCTTTTCTCAGATATTCGATCACCGTAACACCATTTTAATTCTCAGGATCCACATTTTAACTTTCATAAGACTCGTGCCACCCAAACTTTCGGACACTTGATAATTATTAAATCGATTATAAAGTGTTATCCTCGAATTTGCTAACACCAAAAATCAACTCCAAGTTATCTTGACCTCGAGCCATCGATTTCACCTTATCCGCCTCACTTGGCATGCTATTCAAGTATCCCCATTTTTAGTCTTCGAATGAAGATCAACCTATGTTAATCCTTAAGGTATTCTCCTTGTAACTTCTCTTTCTCCTAGTTCTTGCCCGGATTAGATTCTCCAAGACTTTTCAGTCTCGCCATCCTTTCAAGTAAACTTATATACTTAGCTTCTCTATCGCGTGGTTGACCACCCCCACGTGTCGACCTTCATCTAGGCGGCATGACCAATTACTAACATTTATTCTAAAACAAAAACGATATGGGTTAGATTGTAACTCAACTCGAATATTAATTGAGATACTATACACTAAGCGGTCAAATATAACCAACTGATTCAAATTTAGTTCTAGCCTAAGTGAATTAACTTAATTTGATTGAGACAATAAGTAGGCCACCACAACTAGACAATTAAGTTTAACTATTGATTCTAACTTAGTTCTAACTTAAGTCATAAAAACTAGGAGAACTAGAACTATACAGTCTACTTAATCATCCTACGCCTTCATATACTTAGTCAATCTTACTTACTCCAATCCTAAGCTTCCGTATAAGATTCAAA
Source organism: Nepenthes alata (assembly GCA_028571085.2). NCBI lineage: Eukaryota > Viridiplantae > Streptophyta > Magnoliopsida > Caryophyllales > Nepenthaceae > Nepenthes > Nepenthes alata. Next base: position 5,912 of record JAOVVI020001399.1, read on the forward strand.
TTAAATATAAGATATCTTTTTTTCTAATACCAACTGTGACGAATCGATTTTCTTGACCAAAATCTAGCAGAGTTTTGGTTATAAGACGAACATTGGCCTAATGAAACCTGTATAAAATCCATGTACAACATAAATATACATCTGTAATTCATATCACAGTATCCAAAAATTATAACATAACACGTGGCACCGACGTCATAACTCTGATATGTTGTTGGCTTGGATAAGATGTCACTAGGTACTAAATAAATCATAATAACTTACGGAAGCATCTACATCCATCAAATAGAGTAGAAGCTAAATTATAAGTACTTCAACATCATCATATATATACATCAATATAAATATCCATCAATAATGATACAAAATATTCCACCAGATATAAAATCATAAAACTAAGTCTACAGTGCTTTTACTCCAATATCGGTAGCCTATCCAGTTTCTAAACTCTACTTGGCCTCATCAGGTATAAGGCGTGCTCATATGGAAGAAGGAAAGTAGCAAGGATGAGTTAGATACTCAGCAAGTGTAATAAAATTGAGATAATAAATGATATATGTAATATAAAATAGAGGAATGATATAAAAGTATAATGAAGATGTATAAATATGAAACATAATCAAATATATTTTTCGGAATATATTTATCTTTCCTGATTTACTTATATTTCTTTAGGTTCCAAAATAGGTATAACTTCTTTACTTTGCGGATCAGAGTTAGTAGGCCGTACCAGCTAAAGGAGTAGTCGATCGAAGAATGGAACGTGTATGTCTCTACACATTCTAAGATACTAACCACGAATCTTGAATTTAATGTCCTGTAGCAGACAGTATACATTTCACCCGATATATTGGGCCAGATAACAAATAACAGATACACCACCAGAGTATCTCTTGTGATCCAGAAGTATTTTTTTGATCTATCATTATAATATTTTAAGATATGTCAAGGAATACTATCATCTAAAATACAAATACTTAGTCCAAACTCTTAATTACCTATTCTTAAGGAAAGATTCTACCAGAAGCATATACAGAAATTCTCACTCTTTGGAGAACGAACAATCAAATATAATAGATTATGGAGTTCCTTTTAAATATTTTGTATAACTTTCATAATCCATGATATTGATACAAATAATCATTTTCTTATGTGTTCATGACTTCACATGCTTTTAATTATATGCATAAATCATCATAAAACTTAAAACATGTAAGAAATTATTATCACTGTGATTCAAATATAATATTAAAACTTTTGGATAACAAATACCTTTATAATTATATACAACATAATTTTTGGAGTATATATAAGATAACATATTAAACGTACATGTGGATAAATACCTCAATTCATATTCGATAATATTTTTAAAATATATAAAATGAATATATATAAAATATATATGTATAAATACCAAATATACGGAGTACCCACGTCCATAAAGTTAGGATTACGAATTTCTAAAGTTAAATCATATATAAATTATAATTAATTCAGAAAAAAATTAAAGGGGGAGCGGGCTAGGATTTTTGGCTAGCATAATTCCATATTAGACTATCATAATCCCATATATACCTAATTGATAAATTAACATGTTCGAGGAATGGGTAATCATATTCTAGAGCTAATTTATGTTAAAATTCTAAAATAAACGGTAAAATCGTTTGGGGGTACGGGGTTAGGATTCCACTTTCAAAAACTAATCAAAACTAAGAAATCAGACATGAAATCAATATATATGCATGCTTAAATCATGAAAAATATAAAATATAAATTTAATTGGGTATCAAAATAAGGACATCTGAAAAAAATAGAATAAAAGTACAAAGAAACAAAAGAGCAGGGTATGGGTGCACTTTCCTTGACCGAATCTATCACTTCTCCAATTAGCTCCAAGCTGAATTTGAGCCTAAGAGCCTCGATCACTCCTCTCTCTCTCTCTCTCTCTCTCCTTGCCGTTGGAGGATGAAAATTACCGCAAACAAAACCCTTGCGGGTTTTTTTTCATGGGTTGGCATTCGAGAGCCCGGCAGGCATGGGGTCCGTGGGATCCAACGCCCAGCTGGTGTCGCCTTGGGTACCTGACAGGCTTTCTCTCGCCACTTGAACCTACAATTTTGAAACCTAATTTTTCTTGTGCATTAAGCTTAATTTTGATCATATTACTTTGATTACCAAAAATTACGATATTTAAAAATCGGTATATTACAACATAGTTACCTGATGAGGGGTCGTCACCATGGGAACACTTCTAGGTAGTGTGGTAGGTAATTAGTCAAGCATGTCAAGCCCCCATTGCAAGCATAGTGATAGCTTCTATAGGATCTAATACTCCACATGGAGCCAATGTGGGGCATCCTTAAGGGATAAACCTTTGCCAAGTCCTAGGGTTAGGCCTCTTGCTTCAATGAGGGCACTCGTGAGCAGAAGGCCAAACACTCAGAATGCCTCTTTGATCGATCCTCTAACCGTCACGAGGGGATGGTTAGATGCCTATCGACGCTAGAGGAGTCTTCTTTGTGGGCGTAATGTTCCCTGTCGTCTTTAGAATAGAGAAGGTCTCACCACTCTGAGCTTTTGTCTTGTATTTTGAGACATGGTCAATCTTTACACTGGGAGTGAGTCTTGTCACTTGGATCCTCCCAAATGTCAAGGTCGTTAGGCGAATAGATTTTCCTGGGTGAGCGATCTCTTTCTCTGACTTTTCCTTTTGAGAGTGTTGAGATTTGTGCATGGGAAGAGGGAGCCACCAACTGCCAACCATCAAGGTGGGTGCATAGGACTCGTAGTCACTCAAGCGTGATGTCTAGGGTAAGAGCAAATATCACCATGGCTTCCTGTAGGGTCATTACAGTCAAGGTGATGTCTCGGGCCTCAAGATCGTCAGGCATCTAGATCCTTTGAGGATACTGGCTTTCTCCGATCATTTGGAGGTTGGATGGTGAAGCCCCTAGAGTTACACCTTCAGATGGATGCAGACAATTTGGGGCTGACATGATGTTGATGTTGGATTATGGGTTATATTTGTGCGGGTCCATACCCAATTGATGGTACAGTTGAGCTGGTTCAATGCTGAGATGGAGTATTATGGTCTTCGCGCTTGTTGTGAGCCACCATTTCAAAGGTAGGCCAGGCGCTGAGTATAAGAGGCAATCATGTGAAATCATGCCCGAGGAGTAACTTGGGTGTCAAGGCTGTGGATGACCAGATTGCCAAATTCGAAGGGCGACTAGATTGGGTTGAGGCCGGCTAGAGGCAGGATCAAGTTGTGGATGCGCCGGTTGGGCTGGAGGCCGGAGTGAGTTATTGTCTTGCATGTTTGACTTGAGGCCAGAGTGAGTTGTGGTCCTACCGGTCCGACTTGAGGCTAGAGTGAGTTGTGGGCCTGCTCATCCAACTTGAGGCTGGAGTGAGTTGTTGAGGCCGGAGTGAGTTGTGAGCTTGCTGGTGTGGCCTGAGGCCAACTGAATTGTGTGCCGGACTAGATTGTGGTCCTACCAATCCGACTTGAGGCCAAACTAAGTTATGGTTCGGACAGATGTTTTCCTCTCGGATCGTCCAATCTAGCTGTAAAACCTCTAACAACGGATTCCCTTTGATCACCTGGAAGCTGAACGACGAAGGCCCCAGTGTTGGTGTAGATGGTCTGGGGACAACAAGTTCAGAGCACCCGGCTGGTCAGTGAGTGCTTGCATGCTTGGGGTCGGTCATCCGTTTGTATGGCTACCCGAGATGGGGTTGTTGCCATGATCTTTGGTTGATATGCTGACTGGAGTACAAGTATTAACTGTGTTTGTTTTATTGTTGTGAGGTGGGAAGACTTTTCGTTTTCCTTCTTATAGACGGTGCCAATGATACATCTCTGGATCTGAGTTATTGTACGAGTGAGGTAGCTACTCAATCTTTTGTGTTGGGTCAAAATGGAGCCAATCTGGTCCTCATCTCTTCAAACCTGGACCTTACGCAATATAATTTAAAATAAAAGGTCAGAAAATTGATGGGACTCACTTCCTGATTTATCTTTGGACGCTCCAATTAGTTATATTTTTAATAGAATAGAGAGATACGAGGATATAAGAGAATGTGTGGGTGCACATTTTCTAGGGATTGAGTATTTGGTGCTCCAGGCCGAGGATAGCTTAGAGGTGCGCCTTGCTGAGAAGCGACTTAGAGATGTACCCAACTGAGGGGCAGAACAGAGGCGCGCTCGGCTTGGGAGCAGATTAGAGGGAGAGAGATGGGAAACTTCCACTTGAGAGTGGCTATTGCTAGGAGGACCGAGTGCACCCGTGAGTGGGGTTGCTAATCGATAAAGGGAGCTACTCTTGGGTGATGACGATGGGGGCGGAAACTCTGTGTAGTCTCATTTTTGGTTTCTGGCAATAAGGCTGTCTATGGTGGTCCCAATTGAGGGCGGGCAGAAGACTTGGTCCCGACGGTTGCGTTCGACAGGGGGTAGTTTGAGAGGGGGAGAAAAAGGAGTCGCACTGGGGGAACGTGGCCTCAAGAGTGTTGGAGAGTTACGTGTCTTTATGTGTAATTGGGGGCAAAGATCATCCTCCCTCTCTGTCGCTTTCTCTCTCAGGGTTTTTTTGTGTGCTTTGGATTCTTCAGCCAGTGGAGACCCCTCTTCTCTGCTAAGAAAGGGAGGTATTTATAGATGACGGAGGTAGTTCACCCTAACTTGAGCACCAAGGTTGGACAGCCGTCTCACGCGGGACTGCCGAGCTGTGTTGTGATTTCTCACATCGGATGGGGAGGAGAACGAAGTATGCCTTATAAGGGCATGGATACCTTTCCCTTGTGGACGCGTTTTGGGGGTGGTGGAGGCCGTCTGTAAGAAATAAAACTGTGCGCCTGTGTGGCAAAGCGGACAATATTCACAAAAAGCGGATGCCCGAGGACGTTACAAATGGTATCAGAGACGAGGCCCGGTTCGGTGTGCCAGCGCGGACGCTGGGCTCCCAAGAGGGGTAGATTATGATATCCCACATCGGATGGGGAGGGGAACTAAGCGTGCCTTATAAGGGCGTGGATACCTCTCCCTTGTAGACACATTTTAGGGGCGGTGGAGGCCGTCTGTCAGGAATAAAATAATGTGCCTATGTGGTAAAGCGGACAATATTCACAAGCGGTGTCCAAGGACGTTACATGTGTAGATAATTATGAGTGGTTGTCAATGACAATTTTCTTTTTAGGAATGACTATGCGATCATGGGTTCCTATTATGACAACCGTGACTGACCGGAGGATATCCTTTCCTTCTCTGGGACATTTCCTAACTATAGTTTTTACGGTTGCTGTCACATCCCACTTTCTTATTTCCACGATTAATCATTATTATAATAATTATATGAGATAGATTCCATAACTATACACAGGATCCTGAGGAAAATCACAACATCAGTGGCGCCAATATTGTTCTATAGGGGTACGATGTTGGGTCTTGGTAAGAAAAGATGCCTACTAAAGACCCAAACTCATCTCATAATAATTTGCGGAAGCATATATGATAACTATATGAATTTGTTGAAGTACTTCTAAACTAATATCACCATAACATAATACATTCTTGTGATGCTCGTAAAGTTTACATGTTTATACATCATAACATAAATGAAACTAAATACATCAACACTTAATCTAAAGTATAGCATAACTATTATTTCGATCTTTGTTCTTATTTATCTGGTATGAACTCCTACAAAACACCTGAAGGATAAAAAAATAATAAAAGAGTGAGTCAAGTGTTGAACAAGATATAATATAAGGATATGTATATTGTATTGAAAATAGATCGTAGTAAGGAATAGAAGTCATGATATATGTCTAAACATAAATATATTCAGAAAATATTTTCGTGATACATTTAACTTTTTTTATCTTATATTTTTTATGTTTAATTGTTGGCACTTTTAAACTTACATAATTTGAGAAATTAGAACTAGTAGGTCTTACCAACTAATGGAATAGACAATTGAGGAAAGGATTGTGTTCATCCACACAATCTAAGGCCTTTATCTCCTTATTATACCTCGAGGTGGGTGGTACATACCTATTATACCCGATAGACAAGGCTAGAAAGCTACCTTTATTCCCCCATAGTGCTAGGAATAATTCTCGATTACCACTGCAATATCACAAGGTATGCAAAGGAATATTATTCGCTGAATAAATCCTTAGTCCGATTTTTGAATTCCATTAAATTCTTTGTGAAAGTTTATATACTTACTATTGATTCTTTTTTTTTAATTTTTCTCAATTTTGAGAAAAATAATCATACTTCTTAATATAATATAAGTTTTAATTTATGTTTAAAATCGGCATATACATATGTACTTGATGGGTACGCCGCTAATGAGTTGGCCAATGAAGAAGGAACAATCTAAATCCACAACGGCCTATTTACGCCTGAACGGTCAACGCCAGCCGTTGACCGGACGAAAGGCTAATGAGCCAGTCAAAGCCCAAGAGCCGGACGGCCCACTTGAGCTCAAGATGGTCAACGCTTTAGTTGACCAAAAGCATCACTAGTTGACCGGTTGAAGACCAGACCTCACGTGACCCAAGCCCAGATTGGCCCGCTCGTCCGTCCTCGTGCAGCAACGGTCTTCTCTCCTAATTTCGCGCTCTCCACAGAAGGCAAATCCATTGTAACAATTGCTCCCAGAATAAATGCGCATCCCTGAAGGAAGGCACCAGTATCCTTTTCCTATATGTTGGAAACCCTAATGGTTACAAAACGCAGAAGGAAAGTAATCAATTCATCGACCATTACAGCCATAAATGCAGCACGCCAGAAAAGGCAATGGACCCAATAGAGCGCGGGTATCAAGCCCTTCTGTACAAGGAAGACAGCCGAATGCAGCGACTATGAAAGGTCATGGAGTTCACACTTCAAGGCATGTTCTCACTTGCTTGCAAAAAGCCTTCTTTTACAAAAGCTCTCACGCTTTTAGCATTCTAACACACACTCTGTCTCTGCTACTACGTTCTTAGTGAACACAGTCCTTAGAGATTTTACTCCTCACGAGCAACCCAAATCTCTCAGCCTAAGAGAGCACCCCCACGAAACAAACACTATCAACATTCTTATCGTACCTCATTATATCTACCTTCTTACTTCGAAGGCCATTTATTGATTGAGCATTGGAGTATTTTTGGTGGGATATCCTCACGCCATCACCTGATATTTTATTTGCAGTTGTGCTATGTAGGATCCAAAGTCAATAGACAGAGCCGAACTCAGATGAATGATTTGACCAAAGTCTGTTCAAAATTTGGGTCAAGACGCAACATTTGGCACAGTCTGTGGAAAGCTTACGAAAAGCCTACCACTTTTTATAACAACTTCCCTATTCAATTCCATAATCAGTTTCATCGATCAGAATGCTGAACACCAGAGTGTAAGCTAGCAGTCCCGCTAGAGACGTGGCCACACCCGATCAGGATCACTCTACTGGTAACCTGGTCAACGGGGAGGTCAATGGAGTACCCGCTCAAATTTTTCAGAACCTAGCGGAACAAATGAGCAACATAAATTAAACACTTCAGATGCTCTGGGCCCACCAGGAAAATACGAAGCAGGGGGCTTTGCCCGCAACAGTCTCTACTCTGACCTCCAGGAGAGAAGACTAGAAAAAGAAGAAGTCATCCGAAAAGATCAGGAGGTTGGGCAACACTCATCTTCTGGAGGCCTCACACACCATGAGCCGTCCAAGACTCGAAGGACGTTTAAGCAGCAGGACTTTGGAGGAGAGTCTAGGATAGAGGAATCCCCGATACTCTCAGGCAGAGACCAGGTATCAGGCTTAGGAGGGAGTCGGTCGACTACTCACTACTCTGGAGAAAGTATGAAGTTGAGAACTTACCTCAACTCTAAAAGAACTTGTAACACCGCTTGCACAGATTCGAGGGTAAAAAAGATCTAAAATTGCATGTTCAAGGATGACTAACACGCCATAGATTTGAATAGATCTCCATTCATAGCACAGATCTTGAATCACCATTTGCCGGCGAAGTTCAAGATTCCAACCCTTAACTCTTACGATGGGAGTGCTGATCCTATGGATCACCTAGATTACTTTCACACCTATTTGAGTTTTCAGGGGATGGAGGATGCAGCAATGTGCTGTTACTTCCCTCTTATGCTGAAGGGAGACGCCCGCATTTGGTTCCATCGTCTTTCGTCAGATTCGATCAAGAGCTTCCGAGAGCTCACTGATCTCTTTTTGGCCCAATACGCTTCCAGCCATCGAGAAGAGAAGTAGCCGTGGTATCTCTCCCACATCTAGTAGAGGTAGGGAGAGAATTCGAGAAAGTTCTTGGATTGCTTCTTCAGGCATTTGGCGCACAAGAATCTGTAGACCTTTTGGGAAGCAAAATCTATCACAAGGATCTACGCAACGGCCAAAGAGGCCAATGAAGCTAAGCGTCCCGAG
>JAOVVI020001399.1:14365-24561 GCA_028571085.2 Nepenthes alata
TTTCCTAGCCAAGGGAAAGAGGAAGCATAACGAAGGCGATCACTCCCGCCGGAAGCAGTACAGGACCAGAGCATTGGAGCGAAGGGATTACAGGCCGATCAACCGGACACCCTTGAGTGACACGCGTTCCAACGTATTCATTCAGATACGTGGAGAGAAGTTCCTTAAGTGGCCCAAACCACTTAAGAAAGTGGAGGGAAGACATCCAGCTAAGTACTGTGATGTCCATCGATCTTTCGAATACTCCACGAAAGACTGCAAGACTCTTCGGTGGGAGATCAGGAGCTCAACCAGAGGGGCCATCTTACCAGGTTCGTCAGGAACCCTGGACAGAGTTCTGGCACCTCAGGTAGGGAAGGACTAGGGCCTTCCCAACCACAAAACTGGATCGCAGCTGGAATGGTAAATATGATCACAATTTGGCCTGCTAAGGCCCCAGCGGATCGCAAGGAGCAGCAGACTGTACGGAAGAAGCAGCGCACATGGGACAACATCATTAGCTTTAGTGATAATGACATGGAACATGTAATCTTTCCCCATGTTGATCCCCTTATTATATCCGTACTCATTTCGAACGGTGGTATTGACTACCAACTAAAACGAGTCTTTATCGATAACAAAAGTTCCTGAGATTTGCTCTATCTTGATACCTTTTTTAAGTTTGGTTTAAAAAGAGTCAATTGAAATCTGCCAAAGACTCGCTCTATGGCCTTGACAATGAGCCGATAGTCGTCCAAGGAATGATCCAATCGGAGGTCACCCTAGGCACGTACCCAAGAATGGCGAGTCGTACACTCACCTTCTTAGTTGTCGACCTGCTTTCCTGTACAATGCTATACTAGGCCTCCCATGCCTAACAGCGTTCAGAGTCGTCATTTCAAGATCTCATCTCAAGATAAAATTTTCAACTGTATACAGTATTGGTGAAGTACCGGTGACCAAGTCTCTGGGAGGACATGTTATGTGTCCCGAATTGCTCCAAGTGGCAGCACAAAGGCAGCAGGATAGCTTGACCATTGAGATGGTCAACCGATCTAATCTCGCTGAACAAGTGCAATTTAGTGAGACAACCGCTCTAATCTCGCTGAACCTGGAGGACCCAGAGAGGTGCGTACAGATTGGAAGCTCACTCACTGATACATTGCGTGACGAGCTGATAGCGTTCTTATGACAGAACGTTAACATTTTTACGTGGAATCCCGGTGACATGCTTGGAATTTCAGCCGGAATAATGGTCCACAAGTTGGGCATTGATTCCGACCGCAAGCCTATCTAGTAGAAGCGGAGAAACCACTCCGTGGGTTTTTTTATCGCCATCCGGGATGAGGTGAAGAAACTATTGGACGCTGGCTTCATCAGAGAGGTCCAGTATCTGAATTGGCTCTCCAACATCGTCTTGGTAAAGAAAAGCAACGAAAAATGGTGAATGTGCGTCGACTTCACCGACGTTAACAAAATCTGCCCAAAAGATAGCTTCTATTTACCTCGGATCGACTTGTTGGTGGACTCGATATCTGAACATGAGCTATTGAGTTTTATGAATGCGTACTCAGGTTACAATTAGATCCGGATGAGCCCAGAGGATGAAGAGCACACCTCATCCATGACGTACCAAGGCATCTACTGTTATAAGGTCATACTTTTGGTTTGAGGAATGTAGGTGCAACTTATAAAAGGCTTGTGAATAAGATGTTCGAGAAGCAGATCGGCCGCAGTATGGAGGTGTTCGTCGACGATATGCTTGTCAAGAGTAAGACCACCAGCGACAATATTTATAATTTGGCTAAATCCACCGAGGTACTCCGTGCGCACCAAATGAAGTTGAACCCTTCAAAGTGTGTCTTCGGAGTATCATCAGGAAAGTTCTTGAATTTTATTGTCACTCAATGAGGGGTCAAGGAAAACCTGAAGAAGATCAATCCCCTCATGGATATGACTCTGCCATAGAGTGTCAAAGATGTCCAGAGGCTAACCGAACAATTGTCAGTCTTGTCCCGCTTTTTGGCAAAGTCGGGGGACAAGTACCAGCCTTTCTTTAAGGCTCTGAGGGAGATAGAAGTGAACGGATTTTAGTGGACTGTGGAATGCCAGGCAGCCTTCGAAGAATTGAAGTAGTACCTGGCCAGTCCACCATTCTAACGTCATCCAAGAATGGAGAAGAGCTGTACCTCTACCTAACTGTATCAGAGGTGGCTCTTAACTCTATCCTCATACATCAGGACTCCGACTCTTAGCGGTCAATTTACTGGGTAATCAAGACGTTGACCGGTGTAGAGACGCGTTACCCATGCGTAGAGAAGTTAGCTTTGGCGCGTGTCTTCTCTGCTCGAAAATAGAGGCCTTCTTTCCAGGCTCATTGCGTGGTCATTTTGACCAACCAGCTACTGAAGAGCATTCTTTAGAAACCTGATGTTTTCAGACGGCTGATTAAGTGGACTACCGAGTTGGGAGAGTTCGACATTGAATCTTGCCTAGATCAGCCATCAAAGGGTAGGCTCTGGCCGACTTCATTGTCGAGACTACAATGCTAATTTTTGATGAACAGCCCACTGAGAACATAAAATAACACGAAAAAGAGTTAGAATGGGTTCTCACGTAGATGGATAGTCTACGGACTTAGGCAGCGATGCCAGAGTGGTCCTAAGGACTCCAGATGGGATTGAGGTGAAGTACTTCCTTAGACTCGACTTTCTAGCCATCGATAACGTTGTCGAGTACAAAACCCTGTTAGTTAGGCTTAGTCTAACCAAAGAATGCTCAGCTAGATGACTGACCATTTACAACAACTCAGAACTGGTCGTAAACTAGGTTAATAGGAATTTTGAGGCATGCAACCCTCGCTTAGCCAAATACTTGGCTAAGGTAAAGGATGCTATCCAAAGATTTGACCAGCTGAACCTGGTCCATGTCCCCAGAACTTAAAACTGGAAGGCCGACTAACTTGCCAGAGCAACAGTGGCTGAAAACCCAAAGTAGTACTCGAGGGACATGCGGGAAGTCCTGAGCACTCCCAGCATTGAGGAACCGGAAGCGATACAAATCTTTGACATGAAAAATTGGATGACACCTTATTAGAAATACATGGAGGATGGAGCACTGCCAAATAAAGTAGACGAAGCCAAGCGGATCAAGAAGATGGCCGGCTGGTACACCGTGGTCAATGGATGGCTATATCGTCATGGTTACTCCACTATGTATATCTGGTGCCTAACTCCCGAGGAGGCTGACTATGCCTTGAGCGAAATCTACCTTGGGATATGCGGATCTCATATCAACGGTAAAAACCTAGCGTTCAAGATCATGCGCTGAGTCACAAACTGCACACTACTCCACGGTCTGAAGACTAAGCTGGAGGACGAAGTGGCTCATGGGTGATGAGTTACCCTCCGTCCTATGGTCTTACTGGACGACTCCAAAGGAACCAACTCGCGAGATGCCCTTTAATCTCTGCTACGGGACTGAAGGGTAATTCCGGTTGAGATTGAGCTTTCAAATCTTAGGGACGAGTCCTTCGATCTACATGGTAACTCTCAGAAAATTAGAAAATACCTAAACTTATTAGAGGAAGCCTGCAATGCTGCCAGAATGCAGACAACGGCCTACCAATAACGAGTCATCTACTATTACAACAAGAAGGTAAGAACGCGGCAATTCGAAGTTGAAAACTTGGTCTTGCAAAGTATCAAGTCTATGGGTAAGACCACCAACCGGAATAAGCTTTTCCTAAATTGGGAAGGTCCTTTTCTTGTCTCAGCCGTTCTGCGGAATGGAGCATACAAACTCCGAATCCAGAATGACAAGTTGGTCCCATTGATGTGGAACGTGATTCACCTCAAGCGCTGCTTCCAGTAAGGGCACAGGTAGTTCATCCATGTTGCACGTGTATGCTTGTAATATACATGTTGATATTAATGAAATAAGAATACCTTTTCATTTATGTCATGTTGCCCTTTCTTTTCTTTTTCTATTCCATGTGCATGTGTATGAATTTGCAGGGTTATACAAATGACCTAGGATGCCCCTAAGTCGGGCGGATTTTTACCCGTTCGTAATTAAACCTTGGCCATTCAGGTGACCCATGAGCGGTCAAATTAGATCCTGATAATCCAGGCGGCCCATAGCGGTTGAATTAAACTCTGGTCATCTAGGCGACCCGTTATTTTCTTTTCCTGTCTATGTGCATGTGTGTGAATTTGCAGGGTTATACAAACGACCTAAACTGCCCCTAAGTCGGACAAATTTTTACCTTTTTGTAATTAAAACCTGGTCATTCAGGCGGCCTATGAGCGGTCGAATTAAACCCTGGTTATTCAGGCGGCCCATGAGCAATCAAATTAAACCCTCGTCATCCAAGCGGCCCATGAACGATCGAATTAAACCCTGATCATACAGGTATCCCATGAGCGGTCGAATTAAACACTGGTCGTCTCGGTTGCCCCTTGGCGATTAAATTAAATCGTGGTTATCTAAATGGCTCGTTTGCAGTCAAAACCTTAGGGGGATAAAGCAACACACGTGACAACCTCCTTCACAAGGAGATAGCGTGATCAGTCAATAACAGTTAATTGGAGTAAAGTACTCTGTCCAAAAGTTGGCCGCTCAAGTTCACACTTGGACAGTGCCATTAAGCCTCTACTCACGCACGAGTGTAGAACAGGCATGGCATGACATCAGGATTCACCTTAATGTCTTCTTCAGGACATAAGTCCATCAGAGAGCACCACAAACATCTCCAGTGAGGCGAACGACCAACTTGCGTACAATGCACTATGTTGGTCGGCCAACACAACGACAAGTAATCAAAAAACGATAACAAAGGCAAAGACACAGAACATTACCCTGACCGCCTCCACAGTCAGCAGTTTCAAATGGTGGCGAAAAAAAAAGCAAAGTGTGCACAAGTGTCGTACAACGTTGGCATGACACTGTGCAATGGGGATCTGAAGAGTAGTAAGGATGTTCAATAGCTCGTCAGGGACCGGAAGACATAGCCCACTCCTCAAGTGGGCCTCGTATATGGTGATGCAACCCTCAGGAGGGAAGCACGCCCTGTCTTCCTTGCCAAGCATCCTAAAGACGATCCCCTTAGGAATGTTGTACTTAACGTACAACTCCTTCACTTCATTGACTATGATCCCTGAAGTAATTTGGGTTACAGAAGACGCCATGGCAATAGGAGAAAGAAGGAAGCGAAACATTTAGAAAATTTTCAGGAAGAAAGCGTGGGAAGTTTGAAAACGAAACAATCAGAGTACTTAAAGGCATGTGAACGCTGAAGGAGAACCGTCTCGTAAAAGTGCTCCCATCACTATTAACACGTTTTCGGAGAGGATACAGTTGAATCAAATCCTCGGGCACATTAATTATTGAGATCACAAATTCACTACATGCAGACACGTGGCCAACTTTTCGACTGACAATCCGGCGGCATGATGGTGCGTCGTTTCAACTCTCACCAGTTCTTCGAATTTTGGCCCAGGCGGTCAACGAATTTTGTCAATACTTCCTTCGACAGTTCTTCAAATTTTGACCTAGACGGTCAATGAATCTGGTCAACGCCTTCTTCGCTAGTTCTTCAAATTTTGGCTCAGATGGTCAACGAATCTAGTCAATACCTCATTTAGCAGTTCTCAGGATTTTGGCCTAGATAATCAATGAATCCAATCAACGCCTCCTTCACCAGTTCTTCGAATTTTGGCTTAGTCTATCAACGAATCCTGTCAATGCTTCTCTTCTGTCAGTTCTCTGGATGTTGACTTTATGGACAATAATTGCAAGCAATTCGAATGACAGACTAAGAGTCATTACCAGCTTCCCCACTAGGTCGCCTCAGGCAAGTAACCTAGCTATTTACATCTCATCTTGAACATATTGGAGGCCGGAGTTCCAGATCACTAGTATGGGGGCTGGTGATAGGTACGTCAGTAATGGGCTGGCTCAAGATGAAGAAATGGCTCAGATTCACAATGGCCCATTTGCTCTTGGATAGTCATCGCCAACTATTGACCGGACGAAAGGCTAATGAGCCAGTCAAAGCCCAAGAGTAGGACGGCCCACTTGGGCCCAAGACGGTCAACGCTTTCGTTAACAGGAAGCATGCAAGACGGTCAATACTCCATTAATCGGAAGTATGACCAGTTAATCGGCTGACGACTAGGCCTCACATAGCCTAAGCCCATATTGGCCTCCGCATCCGTCATTGTGCAGCAACAGTCTTCTCCCATGATTTCACACTCTTTACAGAAGGCAACCTCCATTATAATGATTGCTCCCAGAATCAATGCATGTCCCTGAAGAAAGGCACCAAAATCCTTGCCCTATCTGCTGAAAACCTTAACGGTTATAGAACATAAAAGAAAAACAATCAATCCAATGACTGTTACAGTCATAAAGATAGCACGTCAGAAAAGGTAACGATCCCAACAGAGCACGGGTATCAAGCCATTCTATATAAGAAGGCAGCTCAACGCAACGACTATAAAAGGTCATAGAGTTCATACTACAGGACACGTTCTCACTTGCCTACAAAAGCTTTCTCTTGCAAAAGCTCTCATGCTTTTAGCATTTTAACGCCCTCTCTCTCTACTACTACGTTCCAGCGAATATAATACTTAGAGATTTTGCTCCTTACGAGCAACCCAAACTTCTTAGCCTACGAGAGCACCCCCACGAAACAATCACTCTCAACATTTATATTGTGCCTCATTGCACCCACCTTCTTATTTCAATGGCTATTTACTGACTTGAGTATCAGAGTATTTTTAGTGGGATAACCTCCTGCCGTCACCTGACCTTTTGTTCACAATTATGGTGTGCAGATCCAGACTCAGTGGATGGAGTCGGATTCAGACGAATGACTTGACCCAAACCTATTCGAAACTTAGATCCATGACGTATCAGTACTAAAATTTAATAATACATAGTATGAAAATAAGGTCTTATAATTTTTATACGTGCTGGTATAATTAAATAAATACTATAATCATTCGATCTCGAGTTCATCAATTAGATTATTAACTAGTTCATTAGAATTTTTCAGCTGATTCACATTAGCATATAAACACATGTGTGCAATTGGATTCATCAATTGATTTATTAACTGGTTCTTTAAAATTTTCCAGCGGGTTCATATTAAATATAAACACGTGTGTAATTGCCTGCTCAACTCTTATATATTAACCGATTTTTACATCATTTAAGCAGCTGATTCACCATGTAAATTTTTACCTACTATCTTTTCAAAATTAGCACATGATATTGGATCGGTTCAGGTAAATTTTTAAATATTTTACTTACCCGATTTAACATTATATACTGATTTTTCGATGCTAAAATTTATACCTGGTTGGTTCAGTAACATGGTCACTTACATAGACTAAACCAGTCAGTATTTGAAAAAGAATTTTCGCACCAATTTCACGACATGTTAGCCGGTTCAAAAGCTTCTAAACTAATTTTTATTGAGTTGAACCGGCTGAAATCCTAAAGAAAAATTCAGTACATCAACAGTAGACCTTTAGCCAAGTCAAGGTTCCAAACTAGTTTTAAACACAATTGAATCGACTAATTTTATGTAGGAGAATTCTAGTACAATAACACGGTGAATTAGCCAACTCAATAAAGCTTTTTCATGGGACAAATCGACTAACAGCAGGAAGAAAATCAGAATAAGCTTCTAGTGCTGCTTGTTGATCCTCCATCTACATTTTCTCTTATTCGACATGATACTTCAATAGTTGCAATAGGGAATTGAGTATTGGATTCAATTAATACTTGAGGATAATAGTAAGAATTAATCAACAAGTGAAGAAAATTGCAGTGTTCTTGCCTAGAATAAATTAAATTTAATTTCCAACAAAACCGGGTTCTATGGCTCTTTACATCCTTTCCCTTCTTTGGTTACTCCCTCTTTTACTCTTTTATTTTTTTCCTCTTTCTTACACTTAACCTAATATGTTTAAGAAAATATTGAGTTGACTCAGTACTCAATTCCTTATACTGCTGTCAGCTGTAAATTTTGCTCCCAAAATTTGATTGAGCTGTCCAAAAATTAGCTCTTCATTCAGCTGATTCATTCTCTAAACTTACTTGATTTGTTGCTTTATGAATTAGCTATGTGTTAAAATGTTATTAATTTATTTTAATCATTTTACTCGATTTAATATAATAATATCATTTAAGTAAACAAGTAATTTTAAACCATTTTATCACATTATTAAATATTTTTCTAAATTTATATCTTTTTTCTTTTATCTGATCATAATTAACTCATTTTCTCTTACAGTTACTTCATTTGATATATTTAAAGAATTTGTGCACCATTTTAGACGCCATTTTCTCAAATTTTTATCCCGAGGATAAAGAAAAAGGCTTTTAAATGTTATATATTATTTAAATATAATATATTATTTAATAAATAATATAAAAATATATTGGTTATCTATAGAAGATCTCTTATCCTGTCTCGGTGGGTCCAAGTTGGGTGCAAGGCATTAAATTTGGAAGGACAAACAAGCCCCCGGAAGCTAAATTAATCCCATTGACTCACCGGTCGGTTCTATTTCCTATTTATCTATTTAAATATAAATATTTGTGAATTATTTATTTTTGAAATAATTAAAAAAAATAATTGTAGTTAATTATCTATTAATGGAGGGTTAGAGATCTGAATGTAAAACCCATTGCATGTAAGATAAGGTTAATTATTTAATTATTTTAAAAATATTATATGTAGCAAGAAACTTATATATCAGATTATTTTATTAAATATAGAGAGTAAAAAGTTTTTTTTTTGTTTCTTTCATTATTTTTGTTTGCATTATGTGAAAAAAATCTGATTATATATATATATATTATTAATTAATAATTAATTAGACTAATTAAAAATGACAATCTGACATAGTTTTATTTTATTTTATAAAAAAATTATTTTTTTACTAATTTAATCTTTAATAAAAAATAATACTTTATATAATTAAAAATCAGTCCTCATTTGACTATATAAATAGTAAAATTATCTATTATAAATAGATGTATAAATAGACAAATTTTTAAATAATGAGAATTACTGTTTTCTTTTTCTATTTAATGGTAAAGGAAGTTTTATATTAATTAATTAATATAAAATTTAAAAAAAAAACAGCCAAATTACTGCATCAAAGTAGCTACAAGTGCGTCCACACCACTTGATAGCAGCCAGGAAAGCTGCGCTTTTCTTCCGTGCCTATCGCTTTGTGTTCGACTTCAACTGCATGTTGGACTGATCTCTGGTTCGTACTTTGAAAAAGCTGATAGGGGAGCCCTAAGTCTTTGCGCTGTCGCCTTCCCCTACACATCTCAAGGCTAAGAGCAGAAGTCATTGTTTATTAATGTCGTCGTCATTATTCTTGTGTATTATTTTCCAAATATAAGCATCAGTCTCATCGTCTCACACCACATCAGATGCAAGAGGGAAGTGAAGAACAAGCCTTGAGAAGAGAGAATCATTTTCCCACGTCGACCTTGTTTCCGACGGAATGCCCTAATTTATCAGCAGCTGGTTTGCCACAGCGCGAGATAAGCATTGCCCAAATTTAATCTCCCTTCTCACTCAAGGTATTTCAGTTCTCGTTTTTTATAATCAAAATCTGGATGCTGGTTGATAATATTTTCAATTTCAGTTATTCTGTATAAATGTTTATTGGGCAGAATTTGATGTTTGTGCTCTTGGGGTTGTCTCATTTATTAGTTATTATTCCCCGGATGATTTGTGAAATCTAGAATAGTTTATTGTATTCCTTGCTTGTGTGTCCACCAATTTGATGAAATGGTCATTGTGGGATCAACTTATGATTACGAATATCGGGTTAGTTAAAGTGTTGCATTTGATCGTCATAAGAAGACCCCGATAGTGACTTCGAAAATTAAATGCTATTAGATTAGATTGTTGTATTTTTCTTGGTTCTTTATTATTGAAGTTTGAGGTATTTTCCAGTCAATTAAGAAAGAAACCCTTCTCAACTAAGAAAAAAATCACCAAAGAATACACTATAAAGAATGATTGTTTACAAGAATGTTAGCTACACAAAGTCTAAACAAAGGAAAAACAATTACAAGTGTATATCACACAATCTCTCTCTAAAAAGTGTTTCTCACTCTATCTTTACAACAATGCTTGCCCACAGCTCTCTCAAAGCACGCCCAAGTGATTTCTCACG
>JAOVVI020001400.1:0-24559 GCA_028571085.2 Nepenthes alata
TTGGAATGAATTGTGGTAAGTAAGGGAATTGAGTCCCACGGATTGTGAATAAGGGAATTGAGTCCCGTAGAAAGTTATGAATCAAGAAAGTGAATGGAAGGGAATCCACATTGTGCTTGTGATGAAATGATCTCCCGGTTGGAGATGTTGTGATGGGAACGAGATTTCTCGAGTTGTGATTGTGTGTGACAAATGTGGATTTCCCTCTCCAAGTGTCAAACTAATCTTGAAACTAGGACCCTATTCGTAGGGGTAGTATTCTTTAGGATACCATGTCCATCGCGGTGTGAACCCGAGGAATACTTGGCATGTATTCTGGCCGCTCGTAGAGCGGGTGATGTCCGTGGTACGCTTTAGGAAACTACTATGGAAGAACAAGAATTGCCCTAGTCCCCGGGGGTGTGGGGCATGTTGGTTAAATGCTACATATCGAGATGTAGTCATTTTGATGATTGTTGCATGGATGCAACCAGTGGTCGTGTGCTGCCAACCTAAAAATATAGTCGTGGCTTTAGAATGTTTAGCGAACACATTCCTGTCCTCGTTCTCTCGCATCGTTGGTTAGTATGGTCTATTATCTCGGGTCCGCAAAGATGATGTAATAATAAAAATAGAAAATATCCAACCGATATAACCATGAGAACCATGAGAACCAAGTGATTCAGAATAATAACAAATCAATGTAATTGTGAGAACCGTGGGAATCAAAGTGATTCTAGATGTTTCCTGTTCCTTCTCTTGATTCATGATTCGGAGACTGCCCGTATCTTTCCCCCGTTACATTTCTTGTACATGTCTTGGAGATGTGTTTATGATTACACTTGCTGAGATGTTAGCTCACTCTTGCTGTTGTTATTTTTCCTTCCATATGATAACACTTAGCTGGCGCCAGATAGTTAGAGCAAGGAGAGGCTTGCTTGAAGAGGTTGGCTAGATGTCGAGTGCACTAAGGATTTGGCCGTAGTGTGGCATCGGATTGTGGACAGCCACTCAGGGTTAAGCCTGGCTTACTGATGTTGTATTATGATTTTATTATGCTTCTGCAGTTTATGATGATGTAGTTATGCTTCCGCGTCTGTATTGATATTTTGAGTTTTGTTTTATTTTTAGACGGCATCTCTCTAGATCCAGTACGGTGGAATAGGAGTACTGTATTGGAGCCATGGATGATATGACAGTTGTTGTGATCCTGTGTGGTGTGTTGTAGACTTTGTGTTAAGCCTTTTGTTAGATGTGTGCTTGTACAGGATGATTTTAAACAGGTTGTACCATTGGTTTTTCATCTAGTTGCATAGGAAACTCTGCCAGATTTTCTGTAGAGTCCATAAGTTAATTAGGGACTTTAGTGTGTGTGTTGCCATTAATGGAGGTTATTCGATAGAGAATAATCCGGTCCGTCATAATAAATATTATCCCAATAAAATACATAACTTGCTAAGACAATAAATACACAATTTTTATCCACAAGTTAGTCATTTACATTCAAATTATCAAAACTCTCAAAAGTTCTTCAAAGGACTTCAGATCTTCTCAATGCTTCTTTAGCTAAACCCTTTCTTTACTCTTTCTCATCGAGTAGCAGCTCTGTGCTCTCATCTGGAGGGAAAAAATAGAAGAGTGAGTCAAAATCCAATAAAGTACCATAAAATATGCAAATATAAAATATTTTATACAGAATAAGAATGCAGTAAAGCAAAAGTCATGGAAATTTTTGAAGATTAGAAACGCATACGTAACCATGAGAAAAGCATATATCGATATAAACATGTATCAGAAATCATAAATCAGTATCAAACTTAACCTGTTCTTTGAAATTCAACCTCACTATTCGATGGACCTAAACCAGTGGACCTTACTAGCCGAGGGGACGAATAATAGAAGATATATTGTATTTCACACACAATCAGAGGCCAAAAATAGTACAGTAGTATCCCTTCTAGCGGGATCAGATACAGCAATACCTTCCGAAAAGTAGGTTAGACTCAAAATTTACCCTCCAGATGTTAACATCCCGAGGAAGAGCGGATCACGTATCACTCCATAGACGGAGTTATCCTCGATTACCACTGTAACATTCTAAGGCATACCAGAGAACCTTATCTAACTATATGACAGTCCTAGGTCTTATTTTCTTACTGATTTAACAGAACTAAAAATATTCTTACCCTTATCTTTTAACTCTTAGCTCATTATGCCTCGCAGGCCATTCAAACTCATACAGATAAACCTTTAGATAGTTTCAGAACATTCTCAGTAATTTAACAGCATAGTTTCATGTAAAATTTTTAGATAAAAATCATCTTATAAATATTAATATTTTATAAAATTACATTTACATCTCAAGATTCAAAAAAAATTAAACACCAAATCTCTAATTTTTGTTCTATGATTTCATGCAAAGCTTCTGAACATAAATCAAACACCGAACACATGCTTAATCATGAAATCGAAGCTATAAATCATGATACATATAGGTAAATAAGAAATATATCTGTAACATTTAGAGAAACATGCACTATTTACATCAAACCATGGAAGAAAAGGATTTTAGAACATTAATACCAAAATAGAGATATTAAAAAGTGGTAAAAATAGAAAACAACGTTCGAGATACACTTGTCTTAACCCGATTTATAATTTTTCTTACTTTGATTAGATCGAAATTGGTGAAGAATCCATTCTTTTTCCCTTTTCTCCTTTCCCTCCTTCACTGCTCTGCATTGTGCCTCGTTTCATCTCTCCCCCTTTCCTTTTATAAACAAAAATAAAATCAGATCGGTGGCTAAAAATTGGGCTCGCACTCGAGCGCTTAGCGAGAGCATGATGAGCGCAAGCCATCAGAAAATGGTGCCACCGGGGTGGCTCAAGTGAACAGCGAGCCTAGATTAATTTGTTTTCAATGCCTTCTTGGGAGCTCGAGCCAGCGGTGTGCACCAGCTCTTCCGGAGCAATCTTCTTTTGGCACTTGCTTCTAGGCTCGAGCTAGCAGCGAGCCTAACTCTACTGTTTACTGTACTAAGTTATTTTTTTAATTTTTTTAAATTTTACTCATTCCATACTCAATTACATCAAGTTAATTACTAGAATTTATTATATTTTAGAAACTCAAATTTCATATGTAAATACGCAATCTTTGGCTCACTATGACAGAATAAGGTCCATGTAGATTATTGTTGTCTTACACAATGAAAATTATTGTTATATCGTATAGTTATGACCTCGTATTAAGCTGATGATTAAATTTGGTGAAAACCATGCGTATTCCTGATATTTAGTTGTTTGCTTGGCCATTGGATTATAAACACAACATGTTATTGAATCTCAGATAGCAAATTGTATACCGAATGATATTATTGATTTTATATATCTAATATTATAATTCAAGATATTTATTTATATTTCTATGTTGTAGCTTATATTTACTTGTCGGGTATTCGACTCACTCTTATATTTTTTCGGTCTCCAGAGTAGATAGGTGGGTATCAGATTAGCAGAGATCATATGTTGCTGTGGTAATTGCTGGTATAGACAAACCTCAACGCTCGAGGCTATCATGATGAGAGATTTAGATTATTTATTATCTTATTAGTATTTGGATATTTATCAGGATTGCATTCCTAAAAAATTAATATTATAGATATTTATATTTCCTCTTTATTTTGAAAAACATTTCATTATGGACATTATATTTCTTGATACATTTATGAGGATTGTTAATGACCATTGATTTTTGGTGATTAATAATTTTGAGCTCATTTATATTGATGGATATTGAAATCTTATAATGAATAATTGATGATTACGGTGAGTTAGAGAATCCTTGGTAGAATCGGGTTTGGGGACTTGGGTTTGGGTCGGGTTTGGGGACTTGGGTTTGGGTCATTACAATAAGATGGTATTAGCGAAATAAGGTTATGTATAAATAATTAAAGATTTTAGGGTCTAAAGATGTTTGAGGATATTGGACAATCCACGGAGATTAGAGGACCTAGCCTTGTTCTCATTTAGGGATGTATGTGTACTAGAATACCTAGGATTGGGTTGAGATCTCCTTCAAATCTGACTGTTTTGTGTAATTATATCTAATGAAATTAGTTATCACCCTATGAGTTCTTCAAGTAACCCCGATCAAGTAGCGGCACCTACGGATATGGTTGAGGTAGTCAAGGCACTTCATCAACTGACAGGACTAGTGACGCAAGTAGTGGAAGCATAGGTCATTGGGCCAGCACCTAAGAAATGTGATTATTTCAAGGAATTCATAGAGAAAAGACTCCCAAAATCCATGGGAGAAGCTGATTCTGCCAAGGCTAATTATTAGCTGGGAAGAATGGAGAACGCATTCGCTGTGATAAGTTGTTTTTTAGAGGACCGAGTTTGGTATGCATCATAAAAGTTGAATGGTGAAGCTGAGCATTGGTGGAGTGTAAAGCTAAGAGAATTGGGGCCTAAGGTGGGGACACTTACTTGGGAGGCCTTTCGTTAGATATTCAATGACAAATACTTCTTGAACAATTTGAGAAACAGGAAGGAAAAAGAGTTCCTCCAGTTGTAGCAAGCGTCAACGACCGTTACTCAATATGAGGCCAGATTCACAGAACTCTCACACTATGCACCCTACTGTGTTACTGATGGAGCAAGGAAGGCTGAAAGGTTCTGACAAGGACTAGCAGATACTATCTGCTGTCATTTAGCTTCTCATGAGCTTGAGGATTACAGGGCAGTCTTGAGAAGGGCGTTATTGATCGAGGAGGAGTTGGGGAGTGAGGCTTTGATGCCTACATCTCTTACCGGTTGTTCTGTTAGACCAATGATGTCTTCAGGAAAGAAGACGAAGGCCTACTTTAAGCATGGGAAGGTAGGACATTTCTCCAAGGATTGCCATTCCAAGCAGCTCATGTCTCATATCCAGTCGGGTACGACGACATCCACTCAGACGACATCGATGCTGACTCAGTCAGGATCTTCAATTGGTGGATTGTCTAGACCTCCCACTTGCTATAACTATGGGAAGCGTGGACATTTTTCTCGTTATTGCCATGCACCTATGAAATTCTCATTGTTCATGCAGTAAAAGAACTAAGTCCAAGGGAAGGTGTTTGCACTAAGGGAGCACGATGCCGAGGCTACCCCGACGGTTGTGGAAGGCATTCGTCTTATTCACTCTATATCTACTCACGTGTTATTTAACTCCGGTTCCACCCATTTATTTGTGGCACCAAGTTTTGCTGCCAGTCTGAGAGTGCAACCTACACCCTTAGACTTTATCTTATCTGTATCTACACTAATGGGCGAGACCATGCATTTGAAGGAAATGTACCCCCATTGCATGGTTCACATTGGTGACCATGATCTACTCGCTAACCTAACCCATTAGAAATGGCAAGCTTTGATGTGATTTTGGGGATGGACTGGTTTACTGCCTATCATGCTCGTATTTACTATTTTCGAAAGGTTGTGAATTTCTCTATTCCTAGAGTGGAAGAGTTTGAGTTCCATGGCATTGGGAGTTGGATAGTAACTCCCATAATTTCAATGATCCACGCACACTGTCTGCTAAATGATGGGTGTCGGGGTTTCATCGCATTCATGTCTACAACAATGCCGCCAAAGCAATGTGTGGAGGATATTGTTGTAGTTTGAGAGTTTGTGGACATATTTCTTGAGGAGCTCCTAGGACTACCCTCGAGGTGAGAGTTTGACTTGATGCCAGGAACTACACCAATATAAAAAGCACCATACATGATGGCCCCGGTAGAGTTGAAAGAACTAAAGATACAATTGCAGGAACTTCTTAATCAAGGTTTCATCGGGCCTAGTATCTCTCCGTGGGGAGCACCAGTGCTATTCGTCAAGAAGAAAGACGGTTCGATGCGTCTATGCATCGACTATAGAGAACTCAATAAGGTGAAGATAAAAGTAAGTATCCATTGCCTCGGAGCAATAATTTATTTAACCAGCTTCAAGGGGCGAGCGTATTTTTAAAAATTAATCTGAGATCAGGATATCACCAATTAAGAGTTAAAGAGAGTGACATCCAAAAGACAGCATTCTGCTCTAGGTATGGTCACTATGAATTCTTGGTAATGCCTTTTGGGCTAACAAATGCACTAGCTGCATTTATGGATATGATTAATAGGGTGTTCAGACCCTTTTTAGGTGGGTTTGTCATAATCTTTATCGATGACATTCTAATTTACTCCAAAAATACTGTTGAGCACAAGGGGCATTTTAGGATGGTGTTGCAAAGACTGGGGGAGGAGGCATGTACATTAGGTTCATGAAGTGTTAGTTTTGGTTAAAGGAAGTCATATTCTTGGGACGTATTATTTCTTGAGATAAAGTATCAATAGACTCGTCCAAAGTTAAAGCTACAATGGATTGGGCACGTCCAACCAACCCAACTGAGGTGAGGAGTTTTCTTAGTTTAACAGGTTACTATAGGATGTTTTGTAACATCTCAAATAATTTTTTTGAAAATAAAAATTGACAAATTAGTTTCAATAATTAATCTTAATTACTTTTGGGTTAAAATCTTATAGTTAAACTAATTTTTGGGCCTAATAAGTTTAGAAAATTTGGATCGATGGATTGTGTTAAATACTTGAGCCATTAACTTAAATTCAGATTAATTAATAGTTAGGTTAGGTTAATTATAAGCCACTCTAACTAAATTAATATTAAAAGAAGTTTAAATATTATTGTAAGAATAATGAGATAATTAATATTTTTTTAGATAGATAAATATGTAAATATATATGATAATATATATAATATATATTAATAAATATGAATAATAATAAATTTTATTAATAATAGTAAGTGAGTGATAATAATAAAATAATGTAATTAATATATAATAATAAATAATGATAATAAGTAATAATAAATAATAAAATTTATTAATAATAAAATTTATATAATAATAATAATAATAATAATAATAATAATAATAGAATCGAGCACAGGAAGGGAAAGAAAAAAGAAAAAGAAGGAAATGAAAGAAAAGGAAAAGAAAAGAAAGGAAAAGAAGAGAGGTAAGGAAAGGAAGAGAAGGGGAAGAAGGAAAGGGAGGAAGGGAAATAAAAGAGAAAGGAGCGTATAGGCAGCGACAGGATCTGGCTCACATGGAAATTAGGAGAAAACCCAAACCTGCTCTTCTCATTATTTAAGCGGCAGTAGGGTTAGGAAGGAGGCAGATGAACGGGAGAGGAACGCACGAAGAAGAGGCCGCCGCCGTCGCCGGAAAGTGAAGAGGGCAATTGAGGCAAGTAGAATTTCTCCATCACAAAATTAATCATTCCTTTGTTCTTGTTAATGCCAGTACTCTGATTTCATACCCTTATTTGATGAGAAACTGTTAAAAATTGAGGGCTACAAATTTGGGGAAATCGAATGCAGAGCTTCGGCTCGATGAGGAAACGACCGTCCCTTTTGAATTAATGATAAATTGGGGGTTCGAAAATTATATAATGGAATCATGAAGTATCGGTTTGGGTTGTTGTGAACACGATTTTGGGGATTTTGGCACCGTCGTGGAAACAGAGCATCATACTATGTCTTCCAGCTGGGTCCAATGACCCGAAGTAGTGTTGGGGCTTTAATCTGCTATTTTGCATGTAATACTCCTATTTCTGTAATCGAATCCCTTCCTTGCTGATTCTAATTGTAATTTGCAATAAATGGTGACAATCTAGTAAAAGACAATAAATTAGGCAAAGATAGAGCTTTGTGCTCTGTTGGTCGATTTGCTGTCGGCGTTGTGCAGGTGCGCGTGTGCTCGATGCTCGATGCTCGGTGCTCGGTGAGTGGGTATATATGTGCATATATACATGTAAAAATACATTTATGGTATGCTGTTTGGGTAAAAGTATATATATGTATATATATACACGTATATATGTGTGTGTACGTAACTATGTGTAGGTGGGCACTGTGCACGGTGGGGGTGTGTGTTCTACCACGTGGCAGTGTGTGTTGTGTGGTAGAGTGTGTTGCCAGAATATATATATGGGTTCTTATGTATATATATATACTAATGGAAAAATGTGTTCATATAAATTTATGCATGTGCGTTTGGTATGCTTGAAAATAATAATAGTTGGTTAAATAATTATTCATGTATCTCATTGATGAACTTCGATAAATTATTCTTCATGTTAATTTTGTTGGCGTGTGTATATTTTATTGGAACTCTATAACTAAGTTGAGGAGAGAGTATGAAAATATTAAGGTATCGAGTCGAATGAGAGGCTACGAAACCTTAGTGTAGTCTACACTTTTCTGATACTGAATTCATTCCGGAGGTTGAGGTCATTGATATTGAGGAGGGATACTTATAAATTAGTGATCATCATAGAGGATGATATTTGGGATATCATTTGGCGAGGGGTATCACGGATGGTATCGGCATGCTAAGGGTACAACCTCTGGGAGGACTGTAGGGGTAGTTGGATATTGTGGACAATCTCGTTGCACTTACCCAACCGTTGGGGGCGTAAATATGTAGCCTTTGATTTATTATGGTAGAATAAGGTTTAGGGAGATTCTTATTATCTCATACAGTCATGACCTCAAATTGGGCGAATAATCAAATTCTTGTTATCTTGTACAATTTGTCAAGGTCGTTGATATTGAGGAGGGATACTTATCACCATGTGGCCATCGTAGGATATAAAATCTAAGATATCATTTGATGAGGGGTATCACGGATAGTGTCAACATGCTACGGGTACAGCCTCTGGAAGAACTGTAGGGGTAGTTGCATATCATTGACAATCTCGTTGCACTGATCCAACCGTTGGGGGCATAAATACGCAGCCTTTGGTTCACTATTGTAGAATAAGGTCCATTGAAACTTCTGTCATTTATACAGTTGTGACCTCATATTGAGATGATAATCGGATTCAATGGAATCCATATTGCTTCTTGATATCTGGTTGTTCACATGACCTTCAGTTTGTAAACACAATATGTTATTGAGTCTCGGATAGTAGTTAAAACATCACCTCTTATTATTAATTTTATTCATTATTTGGTTGTTCAAGATACTTTATTGTACTCATCTATTATTATTTATTTTTACTTGCTGGGCATTCGGCTCACTCTTATGTTTTATTGGCTCCGGAATAGAATGGTTGACAGTAGGATAAAAGAGATCACGTGTTATTGTGTAGACTCCAGACAGAGGTGATCTTAGAGATCGAGGCTCCCAGGATAGATATTTAAGATTTTTGTTGGTTCTGTTACTATTCGATATTTATTAGATTTTTATTATGAGGATTGATAATTTGGATATCGATGTTATTGAAATTATTTATTATTACTATTATGGATATTGAATTGATGATGCATTTATGAGATTTATTAATGATATTTGTAATGATGTTAAGTTCATTGATGATGTATAACTGATGATTTCAGATTATCCGAGACTTTCTCTTGGACAGTCTAGATTGGATTCGAGGATCCGAGCTTAGGTCGTCACAACTTAATGGTATCAGAGAATTAAGATTCTATGTGAACATTTGAGGATTTTAGGGTGGAAAACATTTGAGGATATTAGACAATTCAATAATATTTGAATATTTAAATTTATTTCTAATAAATCAATTTTGGGTGAAAAATAGGGTATAATTTGGACGATTTTCATGGCTTGGTATTTTGAAGTTTGGATTCGCTAAATGGTCCGAGAACTTAATATATCAGTGACTGTTTTAGGTCAAGAAAAATTTTATAGTGCTTCCTTGAGGACTTAGAATATCATTAGTAATTCTGAATCGTGAAATGTATCATATATTTTGGGTTTAGGGCTTGAAATATTTTGGGTTTAGGAAGAAATTTGGTAGGCTAGAGTATTCGTATAGATTAGGTTCAAGGTTTTCTTATCTTATAGGTTGTCGAGTTTACAAAATATGAGCGCAGGAGACTCCTGTAAAACTTATGATGCGTTCATATGGAGTGACTCATCTCATAGTACAAACTCTCAACACATTGACTTGCGGGTCTGAGGCATGAATGTGCAAACTTATATTGTTTATCTATTCAAAAGAAGCGGACCACCAAAGCATATTACTACAGATTCTGAGATCATATCATCACTTTTCTTAATATATAAGCGACAAAGATTAGTGGATTCATCGTAACCTTGGGCTATGCGTCGTGCATTGTTGTATGCCAAAGAAGAAGATGCCAACTTCGTTCGATCGATGAAAATCGCAGAGTTGAGTATAACTTTCATCATTCTCGACTAGGAGGGTTTTGACCCCGACTGTTGACGTCTTGCACATCAACCATGTACTTTTGGATGATGTAAGGCTTTCGCATCTACAACGGAGTGGGACAAATTATCTATTAAAGGCATTATTGTCAACTCGAAGATTTTTAAATGCGTTATAACCATATCGCTGGTACAACCACCGTGCAAAGGATCGACTTCTCTATCGAGCTAACTTGAACAATCGCATCGACTTAAAAGACCTTATGGGATGGCAATTATGAAACTTAAAAAGTTAGAGTTACAATCGAAATGGTAATCATGTTCACCATGGAAGAAATTAGGGTCTCTAATTAAGGTAGAAGAACGACAAAAATAAAATAAAGTAAATTTCACCCAATCGGAAACTTGATTCTCTCTTGGCACTTATTTCAGAAAGCATTGTGCTACCGTTATTAAAATTCTAGATTACCATTGGCCTCTCATAACTTTTGGAGTCAAATTTTCATTACGTTCTCTTCTATAGTGTCATGGATTAGAATTGGATTTTGTACTCACTTTCATTTGGAAGCAATTTGGTAAAAATTTCTCCTAAATTGCTATCATTTTTATTATATTGGAGGAATTTGCTCAGTTGCAACCTTATTGGTTCTCAATTTGACATATTGTGCTATTCAACATTCTAATACTTTCAATTGTATTATTTGTATCGATTTTTTTCTATAAACAAGACTTCTGCAGGCTTAAGTGTAGTATCAATGGCCCCATCTATTTCTTAAGTTCGGATGAATTTTCTTAAATTGCATTTCCTTTCGTATTCTATGGTTGAAAAACCAGAAATTATGATTGGGATTTCTTAGATCTCTTTTCTCTAGTTACCCTTAATTTTGTAGCCCCAAATATTCCCTTCTAATGAGTATTTTGCAACCATTATCTTTTCTATTGTTATTGTTGTATATATGCTATCAAACTGATTATCATTATTATCTAACACTTTAAGACCCTTTGATGGATTGCTTTGATGCTTTGTGTACTTTGCTAAAATTTTAAAATTTGGCATTCTTATTTCAGTATTATTCAACCTTCTGTTATACTTACTATAGTATCTTTCTATGGTTTTCATGTTACCTTTTTATTCAATTTCAAATAAATTGCCTAGATTTTCTTGTTTAAATTTGTTCATTTGAATGTTAGAATGGATTTTCTCCAACATCATTAATTTATCCATTAACTCTTGTAAGCATAAGAATTACTTTTACATTGTGAATATACAGAGTCATTATGACATTTCAAAATAATAATAAAATAAATAAGAAGAATCAACAACTAGTGTCAAATATCTGCGGGCAATGACTTTAAAATAAATAGTAGGAAATACGAAGTGCTGAGTATTGACATAGAATCAATTAACCTAAGTTACTAAGATGAAACAGCAATTATGACCGAGTGTGTTATTTTTCCTAAATAATCTCTGTCGATAAATACATAAATAAAATCCATAATTAATATTATAAATTTTTACATAAAATTGAGCAAAGTTCAGTTTATAAATTGGACGTTTGCCAAAATATAAATATCTTTATAAACCATATACAATACAAAAAATACATCCAAATAATCCCAACAATCAACATTATGTTCTACAACACACAAAACTACAAATCCCAACTCCAAGTCCCAACAATATACATCAATCAGAACACAACACCACACAAGATTTAAATGCCACATACAATTTGTGGCTTCAACGCGGTGTATCTGAACACAGCGTCAGCCCAATAGAGATACTATTAAGTACCTGTTACAAACCACAATAATTTACAAAAACATAAATAATCCAAACGATAGTGAAAATTAAACTGCCTAATCATTAATAATTTGTACAATATTCATTAATAAACCCAGTTGAAATATGAAAGTATACATTTAATTACAATCTATAAGGCATAAGTCT
The DNA here is from genome assembly GCA_028571085.2 of Nepenthes alata. Taxonomy (NCBI): domain Eukaryota; kingdom Viridiplantae; phylum Streptophyta; class Magnoliopsida; order Caryophyllales; family Nepenthaceae; genus Nepenthes; species Nepenthes alata. Next base: position 12,171 of record JAOVVI020001400.1, read on the forward strand.
TCTGATCTGGTCTTCCGAATCCCGAGTCTAGTCCACTTTCAATCTCTATGCTATCCCATCTGGTTTAACGGATGTGTGCTAAGTTGGAGATAAGGAGAAGTAAGGGTGAGCTAAAAAGCTCAACAAGTGCACCATAACCATGACGGTAAGCAATATGAGCAAATAGAGCAGAAGCATAAGCTAAGTAGAGCAAGAAGGAGACATGATCATATTATGGATGCACAAATATATAATATGATTGAATATGCTTTAGAATGCAATTTGTTTATCATATTTGTCCTTCCTTTCTTTGAAATATGATTTATGTATTTTACTCATCTTTACAGATCAGGGTCAGTAGACCTTACTAATAAAAGGTGCGGGAGGACGAGAAAATAATCATGATACTCCACATGATCTAAGGCCGAATGACGTACTCGACGCCCAAACAAACCGCCTACAATAGGCCAAACCCCACGTGGCATAGCGGTGTGCCAATCACTTGCTACCCTAACCTCTCGCGGTCCAGAGGCAGTCCTCGTCCTTCCACAGTAGTATCCTAAAGCATGCTACGAACGTCATCCGCTCATATAAACAGCCAAGATATGCGGCCAAAGTAACCTTTGGGCTTCTACCGTGATGTTAATGGCCAGCCAGAGAATACTACCCAATAAATATAAGTCCATGGTCCTAATTTCAAGATTCATCATTCTTTTGAGGGAGAATCCACCAAACTTATATCACAAATATCTCAATCTAGGAGATCAAACCCATCAAATTTTCAAATGTGAAATTTCCTCCCAAATTTTCAAAAGCTTGGGATAGTTCATTCGGATAGTTCATTCACAATATCTCCAGTTCATTCACAATATCTTTAACCGAAAGATCGATTCAATCACATATTCCATTATGAGTCCCCCCCGCATACTTTGTACAATTGTACTTTCATTCAAGTTGAAATCTTTTCACGATTCAATTTGCATATACGAATTTCATAACCATAGGGAGGAATCGATATTCATACCATCGAAGGCAATTATGGCTTTAGGGCCTCCAGATCACATTTTCTTCACGATTCGTTAACGAACATATTTTTCAGAGTAATAATTAAACATATGTAAATATATATACAACTTGATTAACAATTACAAAATACAAGATTAAGCAAAATTCATCTTAGAGCTTTAGGTGAACATTACCCACGGCATGAACAGTGTCATGAACAGTACCCTGTGTGTATATTTGGACGATTTTCAAAATTGTCGGCATCCAAAGGGTGATTTATCAAATTCAAGGCATGGGTAAACGTAATCCCAAGTCAATTTATGTATTAAACTTGAAATTCGTGCTCAAATGAGGTCCAAGCGTGGGTTTAGGGTTTCACAAACCGAAATTCACATAATTCGACCAAATCGGGTATCCAATTGATAAATTAACTTACCTAGGGAGTGGGGAATGATATTCTAGTCTCAATTTATGCAAAAGTCCCAAAAATTGGGGGCCAAAATCCACCCGAATGCGGATGAACAATACCTGCGTGTGGGTGAGGGGTTTCGGACTCACAAAATGGTGCAAAAACAATGAATCGAACGTTTTTAATATCCCAAATACTTTTTTAGGAAATAAAATTGACAAATTAGTTTTAATAATTAATCTTAATTACTTTTGGGTTAAAATCTTATAATTGGACTAATTTTTGGTCCAAATAAGTTTAGAAGATTTTAATCGATGGATTGTTTTAAATGTTTGAGCCATTAACTTAAATTCAGATTAATTGGTGAGTTAGGTTAGGTTAATTATAAGCCACTCTAACTAAATTAATATTACAGGAAGTTTAAATATTATTGTAAGGATAATGAGATAACTAATATTTTTTTTAAATAGATTAATATGTAAATATATATGATAATATATATAATATAATAATATTAATAAATATGAATAATGATAAATGTTATTAATAATAGTAAGTGAGTTATAATAATAAAATAATATAATTAATAGATAATAATAAATAATTATAATAAGTAATAATAAATAATAAAATATATTAATAAATATTATTAATAATAAAACTTACATAATAATAATAATAATAATAGAATCGAACGCAGGAAATGAAAGAAAAGGAAAAAGAAGGAACGAAAAGAAAAGGAAAAGAGAAGAAAGGAAAAGAATAGCGGAAAGAAAAAGAAGAGAATGGGAAGAAGGAAAGGGAGGAAGGGAAAGGAAAGAGGAAGATGCGTATGAGCAGCGGCAGGATCCGGCTCACATGAAAATTAAGAGGAAACCCTAACCGGCTCTTCTCAGTATTTATGTGGAAGTAGGGTTAGGAAAGGGGGAGGACGAACACGAGAGGAACGCACGAAACAGAAGCCGCCGCCGTCACCGAAAAGTGAAAAGTGCAATCGAGGCAAGTAGAATTTTTCCATCACAAAATTAATTCTTCCTTTGTTCTTGTTAATGTCAGTACTCTGATTTCATACCCTTATTTGATGAAAAACTGTTGAAAATTGAGGGTTACAAATTTAAAAAAACCGAATGCAGAGCTTCGGCTCGGTGAGGAAACGACCGGCCCTTTTGAATTAATGATTAGTTGGGGGTTCGCAAATTATATAATGAAATCATGAAGTATCGGTTTGGCTTGTTGTGAACCCAATTTTGGGGATTTTGGCGTCGTCGTGGAAAAGTTTCCCGTTCTTCCAACCGGGTCCAATGACCCGAAGTAGTGTTAGGACTTTAATCCGCTATTTTGCATGTAAAACTCCTATTTCGGTAATCGAATACCTTCCTTGCTGATTGTAATAGTAATTTGCAATAAATGGTGACAATCGGGTAAAAGATAAGAAATTGGGCAAAGACAGAGCTTCGTGCTCTGTTGGTTAGTTTGTTGTCGGCATTATGCACGTGCAAGTGTTGTTGATGCTCGGTGCTTGGTGCGTGGGTATGTATGTGCATATGTACATGATAAATACATTTATGGTATGCTGTCTGGGTGTAAATAAATAAATATATATATATATATATGTATGTATATATATGCAAGTAATTAAGTGTGTGTACATGGCTATGTGCAGGTGTGCGCTCTGCACAGTGGGTGTGTGTGTTCTGCCGCTCGGCAGTGTGTGTTGTGTGGTAAAGTCTGTTAGCTGAATATATATATTGGTCCTTATGTATGTATGTATATATATATATATATATATGTATGTATGTATGTATGTATGTATACTTATGACAAAATGTGTTCATATAAATTTATACATGTGTGGTTGGCATGCTTAGAAATAATAATAATCGGTTAAATAATTATTTTTGTATCTCATTGATGAATTTCGGTAAATTTTTTTTCGCGTTAACTTTGTTGGCGTGTATATATTTTATTGGCACTATGTCTAAGTTGAGAAAAGAGTATGAAAACACTAAAATATCAAGTCGAATGGAAGGCTGTGGAACCTTAGTATAATCTACACTTTTCTGATATTGAATCCATTCCGGAGGTTGAAGTTGTTAATATTAAGGAAGGATACTTATAACTTAGTGACTATTGTAGATGATAATATCTTGGATATCAATTGGCAAGGGGTATCACGGATGGTATCGGCGTGCTATTGGTACAGCCTCTACGAGGACTATAGGGGTAGTTGGATACCATGGATAACCTTGTTGTACTTACCCAACCGTTGGGGGTATAAATACGTGGTGTTTGGTTTACTATAGTAGAGTAAGGTCAAGGGAGATATTTATCATCTCGTACAGTTATGACCTCAAATTGGGCGAATAATTAAATTTTTGTTATCTTATACAATTGGTCGAAGTTGTTGATATTGAGGAGGGATACTTCTCACCATGTGACCATTGTAGGAAATGATATTTGGGATATCATTTGGCGAGGGGTATCATGAATGATATCAGCATGCTATGGGTATAGCCTCTAGGAGGACTGTAGGGGTAATTGGATACCATAGATAACCTCGTTGTACGTATCCAACCGTTGGGGGCGTAAATACGCGGCTTTTAGTTCACTATTGTAGAATAAGGTCCATGGAGACTTTCTATCATTCATACAGTTCTGACCTTGTATTGAGTTAATGATCGGATTCAATGGAATCCATGTTTCTTCTTGATATCCGATTGTTCACGTGACCTTCGATTTGTAAACATGACATATTATTAAATCTCGAACAGTAGTTAAAACATCACCTGTTATTATTAATTTTATTTATTGTTTAATCATCCGATATACTTTATTGTACTCCTCTATTGTTGTTTATTTTTAATTATTGGGTATTCAACTCACTCTTTTATTTTATTGGCTCCGAAATAGATTGGTTGATAGTAGAATAAAAGAGATCGCGTGTTATTGTGTAGACTCTAGGTAGATGTGATCTCAGAGATTGAGACTCCCAAGATAAAGACTTAAGGTTTTTGTTGGTTCTGTTACTATTCGATGTTTATTAGATTTTTTTTATGAGGATTGATATTTTAGATATCGATGTTATTAAACTTATTTATTATTACTATTATGGATATAGAATTAATGATACATTTATGTGGTTCATTATTGATATTTTTAATGATATTGAATTCATTGATGACATATAACTGATAATTTCAGATGATCCGAGACTTTCTTTCGGATGGTCCAGGTTGGGTTTGGGGATTTGAGCTCGAGTCGTCACAAGTTTGATGAAGGTTTTTCTAACATAGCCTTGCCAATGACCAAATTGACCCAGAAAGATATCAAGTTCATGTGGTTTGGGGAATGTGAACAAAGATTCCAAAAGTTAAAGCAAAGATTAACATCAGCACCAATTCTGGCAATCCCAAGTGGCTCGAGGGAATTTATGGTGTATTGTAACGCTTCACTAAAAGGCTTAGGCTGCGTGCTAATGCAGCATGAAAAGGTCATTGTCTATGGGTCTCGACAGCTAAAGACTTATGAGCAAAAATATCCAATCCATGAATTAGAGTTGGTTGCGATTGTATTTGCACTAAAGATGTGGAGACATTATCTATATGGAGAAAAGTTTATCATATACACTGACCATAAGAGCTTGAAATACTTGTTCTCGTAGAAGGAATTAAATATTTGCCAAAGGCGATGGATGGACCTACTCAAGGATTATGACTGTCAAATTATGTACCAACCCGACAAAGCGAATGTAGTGGCTGATGTAATTAGTAGGAAATCAGCCGGTCTTATTACCAACTAAATGATAAGAGAGTGGAGGATGTTGGAGGAAGTTGAGGATTGTAATATCCAATTGCATCTAAGGAATCATCTAGTAATGGTCTCATATTTCATGGTGCAACCAGTACTTGTAGAAAATATTAGGACAACACAGAAGGATGACTCAAAGCTGTCAAGTATTATGATAGAGTTGCCCTACGGAGATCGAGTAGATTATGAGATGAGGAGGGATGGGACTCTCACGTATAAGGGTAAGATTTGTGTACCGAGCATAGCAAATTTGACCATGGAGGAAGCACATCATTCGAAATACACAATACATTCCAGCACAACTAAAATGTATCGTGACACGAGAAAGACCTTCTATTGGAAAGGAATGAAGAAAGATATTGCTGAATTTGTAGCCAAATGCTTGATTTGCCTACATGTCAAAGTATAACACCGAAGACCTGCAAGGAAGCTTCAACCGATGCCAATTCTGTACTAGAAGTGGGAGCTAATCTCCATGGACTTTATCACTAGACTTTCGAGGACCATTAAAGGCAATGATACAATATGGGTTATTGTGGACCGATTAACTAAATTCGCACCCTTCCTATCCATGAGATTGACATACTCCCTAAATAGAAGATTGGCTAGACTTTATATTAACGAGGTCGTGAGGTTACACGAAATATAAGCTAATATTGTTTCAGATCGAGACCTGAGATTTATTTTGCAATTTTGGAAAAGCTTGCATAAAGAAATGGGGATGATGTTGAAGTTTAGCACTACTTTTCACCCGTAGACTGACGGCCAGACAGAGCGGGCCATTCAGACGTTGGAAGACATGCTTAGGAGCTTGATCATGGAAATAGGAGGTAGCTGGGATATATATCTCTCATTGGCGAAATTTGTGTACAACAATAGCTTTCAAGCTAGTATCAGTTGGGCCATTGGCGCTCGTCTCCCTGGACCCATTGCTCAATGGGTCTCGCTCTGGTCATCGCTGTGGACCTTGGGCTGAGCTAGAGGGATCTCCTTACCTGCCGCTTGCTTGGCCCCTTATCGTGCTGACGATTCAGCTTGGATCTGTATCGGCCCAAGATGCTTCCGAACTAATCAAGTCTAAATATTTTTAAAAACATTTATAAATACCCCTCCCTCCACACAAAACTTTCTTTCTCTCAACTCTCGCTCTCTCTAATAATATAATGTGATATTAATATGACACATACTAATATATTTATATTAATTTTATTAATTTTTATCTATAATTTATTTATATTTATCATTTTATAAATTAATTATTAATCATAAAACATAATTTTTCTAATTTTGATAGTTAAAGAATAAAAAAAATATTTTAATACTATCATATAAGTTATATCACATATGCACACTGATAATAATTATAAAATATTAAAATTATAACATAATTCTGGTCAAGATATCACTACTACTCCTAATTCAAGCCACCCCATATAAAATATTTCAATAATGTATGATAATTTTTTGAGATTAAGTTAGTTAATGGTTAGTAATAAATCGTTTGTAAAAAAAATAAAATAATTACACATGTGTTAGTTTTGAGAGTATAGGATATTTGAAGAGACATAAAAAAAATATGATAGATAATAGCTATCTTCAACTCAAAATAAACTAATATTTTAAAGTAGCATAGAGTTAGGAGCTTTCAGTATGATCAGTGACTCAATTACGAAACACTTCTGGAATATATATTTCAGTCAAAGAGTTATTTTTTATAGTGAAAGACTATAAGTTGAAAGAGTACATGTAGAAGTATTTATAACCTAGATATGTAAAAATGTTCCAACAGGCAATTAAATACGAGGCTATTTGTCTTTATCACACTTTAAATAAGAATTAATTTTTAAATCAATATATGTAAATTTTAATATTTTTTTAATTAGTGATATATGGTTATTATATAATAACTTATTTTATATTTATATTACAATATAAATTTTTAAAAATTAAAAATTAAAAAAAAATTATTAATTTTAAAATTTTTAAGTAACCACACACTACTTTTATAATTTCTAAAATAATTAATATTATTATAAGTGAATTTTAAATATTTAATAAAATTTTTCTATTAGTTTTGACAATGTATCTAATAATAATTTTATTATTATTATTTATTTAAATTATAATTTTTTAATTTTAAATGATAAATTATTTTATATAAAAAAGTACATGTCATATTATTAACCATTAATAAGGATATTTTACAATATATTTCTTCTTATATGAAAAAATAAAGAATATTATTATATTTATTACAATATTTTCTTTTTAAGAATAATAATTCAAGATGTTATATAGGAAAACTAAATTGGATTACAAAAAGATAAAAATCAGTTACCCAACATGATAAAACTCAATGTACCAATTGTTGGATACCACATATCATTTTTCTGTTATTTTAACCATCTTACATAATAAAAATATCTTAATAATAGAGTTAATTATAAATATTAATTAAAAATAATTAAAATATAGAATCAATTTTTTTTAGAAACATTTACTTTTATTACTAACGAACTTGCAGTTACTTATTATACTATCCAAAATTTATTGTTAAGTCAATTGTTGGTATTTATTGGAATCATTATTTTTTCATGACGATTATGATTTTCGTCAAATAAAACTAATAATTGAGGTAAATATAATATATGAATTTTTTAATAAATAAAAGTAAACATTAAAATTATTGAAAATAATATATTGACTAGCATTATATTTAACTATAATTTTTTTAAAAAATTAAAATACTGAAAAATCATCCAATGTTAGCTTGCATCACCATAATTATGAACCATCGTGTAAATTTATATAAGGTATACATATGTCTTAAAGAATTCTATAATAATATAGGATGATCGATAATACGGAAGAAATAAAAGTTGGTGTCTATCACAATTTACATATAATTTATAACTTGTACGCACTATAATTAATGCCAAAATTGTTCATCCCAATAGTAAAAGCAATCAGCAGTAGAAATAGCTGACGAGATTTGTTTTCGTTAGTACTGATTCGACGTAAAATGTAGTCGATTAAGGAAAATATAAATTAGCAGAATTTTTTTACTACTTACAATAAAACTATATTTCTAATATTGTAAGTAATAGTTTAAAATTTTAGATTTTAAATTGGTAGAAAACCAACAAGTATATTTTTTTCATATTTACATAAATGGCACAATATCTCTTAACATCGCCAGCATGTAAGGTACTATCGGAGTCCACTTTCAATATCAGGAATCTAGTAATAGATAAAATATAAGTAGCATGGCACTAAAAATCGTAAAAATGTATATTCCTTTTAAATATTAGTTAGACACAAAAGGTCATATAAAAAATTTAACCATTTTTACTTCTAATAAAAAGGCGAGCTCTACGAGTAGTAATAAAAATATAAGTGAGGCCTAAAAATAATCGAGTTATTGATAAATATATTTTTTTACTTTTTAAAATTATAATATATTAGAAATATTCGATGAAATGAATAATAATGATATATTTTTTATAATATTTAGTATAATTTTATTTTTTATATTTAAATATGGACCATACCGTTTTGGCTCATAGAACGGCACAGCCCATATGATCGATCTACCCAACACAGCGTGGGTCACAGTTATATTGGATACGGACATATAAGTCTCGTGCCGTGTTGGACATGGCCGGCAATATACTTTTATTATTATTATTATTTGTTGAGAAAAATGGCACCTCTATGAGCCTTTTCTTGAAAACCTCTCGCACAAGAGATTAAATTTTTCTTAGAGTTTTTTTCAATCACGTTTACCTGTTTTTATAAGGGGCAACTAAATTTAAAATTTAAGATATTAAGTACCTTAATCTGTCATTCCTTGTACATTTGCCATTTTAGTAATCATGCACTTCAACTAGAACACGCCACACGTTGGACATACAGTCTGAGTCTAACGGCCCGAACCTCGTTGGTCTAGGTCTAACAAGCGGGGCCCTACTCAACTTGAATTTTTTTGATCATGTACCTATTAGTTCAACTGTAGTAATCATGAGAATTTTCCTTTGACTCCATTGAAATAAATGTGGCCACGAGACTCATCTGGGAGTGGCCTACCATATTAAAGGGGTTGCAGATGATGACTAGTAGCTTTGTTATATGCATGTGTCGTCATGAATATGAAACAATTGATCGTGGTTTCATAGTTTTTTGTTCCAATAAAGAAAATATGCTCTGATTTTATAAGTTTGAATCCAACTCGTTTGGGTGAACTTATTTATAAAAATCACGTATTATGTAAGTTCAAAACAATTGTAAGATCTGAATTGTTATTGTAAATTCAATAGCAATACACTGAATTGTTATCGCAAACTGTGCAAACCCATGCCGATACGAAATTAATGTTGCTAAAGCAGTGTGATGTTCCGCGTTTAAAAACTTGATATTAATGAGATGATTAGTGTGCTAATGATCAGTACTAATTCTATGGAACGAATAAAGTTTAGTATCGGGAGAAAAATTGAGAAAGTGTTCGGCTTCGTGCTGCTGATGCACGGCCAGCAGGCTTGCGCCTGGTGGGCGCTCGAGCCGTGGCTCGAGCGCATTTTCCAGTAGTTCCCCCGCCCTCTGGCCGCTCGAGCTGTGCTCGAGCGCAAAAATCAGAACCGGCCCCGCCGGCTGGCCGTTCGAGCCGCGCTCGAGCGGTGGACAGCCAGTGGCGCGGCCACCCGCTGGCCGCTCGATCTGCGCTCGAGCAGTGGCGCGGTATAAAGCCGCGTCGTGCTTCTCTCTCGTTCATTTTTGCACGGGCCTAGGGTTTTTAGAGAGAGAGAGGGGCGACTCTAGAGAGAGAAGAAGGGCGATCGAGGCTCGGGAATCCAAATCCATCTGAGAGCTAGTTATAAAGGTGAAAGCACGCGTCGAGGCAAGTGTTCTCATACTCACTTCTCATTCTCTTTCGATGTTTTGTTTGATTGCGTTGGGTATTTTGTGTCGATACCCACCGTGAACGTTAGAATCTTGAAACCCATGCCTAGAGGTCCAAGAATACGTAGTTGTTTGTCCGAATCGTGTCCGATCCGCCAGGTTTGGTTTCACCGAAACCCTAACCCACAAAAATTGGGGATTTCCTGTTTTCCTCCCATGTATCATGAAATTGACCTCAAAATGTGAATCCCCACGTCCCAATGATGTATATATGTCGACCGCGGGTCCAATTTTGCACGTCTCGACCCGTTCGCGGTGTCCGAGCCTTCTAAATGGGCGTTGTTACTGTTCACCCGAGACCAAAGGTGGAAATTGCATGTTGTCACCTTCGTTAAATGTTGAAATGATCCTAGAATATGAATCCTCATATCTCAATTATATGTATATATTGACCGGATGTATGATCCCGCAAGATTTGACCCGTTCGTGGCATCCGGGAGCCTTAAAAGTTGCCCGTTACTATTCATCCGAAAATGAATGGGAAGTTACATGCTTCCATCCTCGTGTTAAGTTAAATCGAGCCCAAATGTGAAACCTCGTGTATCAATTGTGCGAACGTGTCCACCGGATGTCCGATCTCTCAAGTATTAAACTGTCACGGCCTCCGGATGTTCAAAAAGAAATCTGTTATTGTTCACCCGAACTGAAATGAGAAATGTATCTGTTATGCCTCGTTAATTGTTATGAAAGTAACATTTAACTGTCTAAAAGTAAATGTATGCTCCGAAAGGTGTATCCATGTGCTGGAAACAAGGGAATGAGTCCCAGAGGTTTCAAAGTGATATGTGATCATCGGAGGTAAGGAATCTAATCTCTCTCGTGAACTGGGAATGTTTTATTATGTATATGGGAATTGAGTCCCACAGAAGGTTGTGAACCGAGTTGTAAATGGAAGGGAGTCCACATTGTGTCTTGTGATGAAAAGATCTCCCGGATGGAGATGTGTGTGATGGAATGATCTCCCGGTTGGAGATGTTTGTGATGGGAATGAGATTTCTCGAGTTGTGAACGTGTGTGGCAAATGTGGATTTTTCTCTCCAAGTGTTGAACTAATCATGAAACTATGACCCAGATTCGTAGGGGTAGTATTCTTTAGCATACCATGTCCCTCGCGGTGTGAACCAGAGGAATACTTGGCCACATATTCTGGCCGCTCGTGGGAGCGAGTGATATTCGTGGTACGCTTTATGAAACTACTGTGAAAGAACGATGATTGCCCTGGTCCCCGAGGGTGTGGGGCGTGTCGGTTGAACACTACTATTTAGATGTAGTCGTTCGTTTATTGTTGCATAGATTCATCCGATGGTCGTGTGCTGCCGACCTAAAAATGTAGCCGTGGCTTTAGAGTGTGTAGCGAACACATTCCTGTCCTCGTTTTCTCGCATCGTTGGTTAGTACGGTCTACAAGTCCGGGGCCGCAAAGATGATATAATAATGAAAATAGATAATATCCAACCGATGTAATCGTAAAAATTGCGTGAATCCAGTAATTTCAGTTATTTCTTGTTCCCTCTACTGTTTCATGGTTATGGAGAGTACCTGCATCTTTTTCCGTTTCAATTCTTGTATATGCCTAGGAGATTTGACTACCCCGGAATTCCAATCCAGAATTTGACTACCCCTAAAAAAAAGGCTTTTATGTTGGAAGGTATTACAATGTGGGTGCGTACTGCTCTTTCTACTAGTCTGACTTCTTATCGGTTGTGGCTGCTTGTGAGCTGGTGCGCGTAACTGCGAGACGATTAGGTTCGTTCGTGATGCTTTTGGGCGGTGCCCTGGATCCTTACGAGCAGAGGATGATCAAATCCGCTACATCCACCCTCCGCCCTGATCCTAAATCTACTTTAGACTAGCTTTACATTACGAAATACCAATCTGGGAGATCGAGGAAAGAACCCGAAACCCGATCTACGATAATTGGCCTAGTACAATTGAATTTCATTTTTTCGATATTTTTGCATAAAAAGACTTTATTCTCGTAAGATGATACACAGTAGCTAACAGTCCGCCTGGTGCTACATCATAGGCACATTGTGAACGTAGATAATTGTAACCATATATATATATAATGACAGCAATGGTTAGTACGGTCTATTAGTTCGGGTCCGCAAAGATGATATAATAATGAAAATGGATAATATCCAACCGATGTAATCGTGAAAACCGCGTGAATCCAGTAATTTCAGTTGTTTCTTGTTCCCTCTCCTGTTTCATGGTTATGGAGAGTACCTGT
>JAOVVI020001401.1:0-24558 GCA_028571085.2 Nepenthes alata
CCTATGTCGGTACATGCTAAAGGTGGTTTAACATATTTTTGCTAAGTGATTTCTCGTGCTTTATCCCATTCATTGATGATTTCTCAAGGCATAAAAAATTCCAGGATGATACCCATACCAATGAGTCATGAAAATGTTCCCTCTAATAATAGGTCCACTAAGACACCTGAGGAGAAATAGCGTATGAATATGGTTCCTCATATCTTGTCTATAAAATAAATCATAGACGCAATGCGACACACTAGGCTGATATAGCACGTCCACTTATTGCCGTAGCAAATAGCAGTCTGATCCATTGTGCATAAACAAATATACTTTCTCTGAAAAAGCTATGACGTGAAGCCATTGAAGCACGTTTGAGGAGCACCAACCTCTAAAGATATAATCAAGGATTAGAATATAATGATCTCATGACAAACCTTACAAATCTTATGATCAGTATATACTACTTCAAGAATTCCCCGCAATGATAAACAACATATATTCAAAACGTATGGAGATGAAAAAAGAGAAAGAATCAATTTCAATGCCCTTCCCAAGTTACTATCCTCGCAGCATACGGGCCTCAAATCATAAGCATGGTATCATACGGCAACAAACGCTCCTCTTTGGGATTCATTTAATCAGATAATTGGTATGCCTTTAAAAGGCACCAACCATTTCAATTCCCATAAATTCGAAAGACACATCCCTTCAACATCAGCATATGGCGCCATCTCAGTAAGTGCAGCTAGGAAACTTTGCCATATCTGAATGCAACTCTTAATGGGATTCTAGTTTTCATTCACGCAGATTATGAGAATCAGGATCATGCTTGCAAAATAACTGAAAGGGGGATTTTGTTGTAAATCAGGAGTTGGAAAACGGTTTACTATAAAAAGCAAATATGAAAGGCAAAATTACCACAAAAAAGGGAACCGATGAATGAGCAGGAGTGAAGCCAGCACCAACCATGTGTTTAGTTTTTTGTCCATGACGTACCATTTTCAATGAATCATGCCTGAGACATCTGGTAAATTTATTTAGTGTGCAGTGCTGGCCTGCCCAGTGAAGATGACAGCGTTAGTTTCAGAGTTCAATTAGCGATCGACTAATTTTGCGAAAAAGTGAAAATTGAGAGATATATTGGCCTTCGTTTAGTGTCGTGGCTGGGATATTATCATGTAATTTAGTATATTCCTCCAAAAAAATAGTGTAATTATTACCAATAGAAGCAAACATTGGAGCTGGCTTTGTTCTTCTTCTTTACCCCTTCTTTTCCTTTCTCCGTTGCCTCTTCTTTCTTTCTTCTTCTCTATCTACTTCATCGTCATCATCCGCCATCATCACCGTCAACCGAACAGAAGCGTAACGTGACGTATTGTTATTCTGTCCGCCGGCTCGCAAAGAGCAAAGGAACATGGAACTAGAGGTGCTCCATCGGCATCAAATACATCGACTATTTCATCTTCATGAACAAGAAAACCAACTCCCATCGATTAGTCATTCTTTTAATATCCCGGTATGTTCGACTTAGACACTCAATCGTAAATTAATTACAAATGAAAACCCATCCAAAAAAAAAAAAATTGACAAAACCTCAGACTTAGAGACATCTCCGTCACTGCCCGGAGCCACCTGCCGCGACTGCACCACATTCCGACTGTTAGATGTATGGCTTCTATTCTCGTACCGATCCGTCTCCTCGGAGTTACACACCACTCCGACGGCTGGAGAGCGATCAGAGAGGGGGATGAGAAAGTGCCATGGTGAGCACAGAGAGGGTTTCCCTTCTCTCTCTCTCTCTCTCTCTCTCTCTCTCTTCCTTGTTTTTGGGAGGAAACCGACTTCTGTCAATTAGGTTATGGCCTCGCATTCATTTATCGCATGAGTCTCTGAATAGTTTTCGACAAAAACGCAGTGGAAAAGGACGTTAGTCAGCTCGGCGACGTCGTATCGTCGAATAAAGTTATATATTTTATAATAATTAATTAAAAATCGTCATAGAAAATACTCGCACTGTCCCCCATCCTTGTTTACCACCTGCTATCCCTCTCCTCACCCAATCCTTCAACCCAGCACCAGAGACTGAAGAACCGTATCCATGGCAGAACAGAAATTGCTTAATTAATACTATAACTTCCATAAACTCATCCGATTTTTCGATTTCACAATCATTATTGTCTCTACCTGACTAACATTAGCAGATGGGAATACTCACACTGCCATTAGTAATCTCAGTTCTTAAGCCCCCAAAACATCAGACGTTCTCCTTTCTTTGCACAACTCGTCGTTTCTGCTTTAATCCTCTCCATCACCGCCATTTTTCTGTTTCTGTGTCCAGTATTGCGACTCTTCAGGAGCGATCTTCTAATTATAAAGACCCAAACTCAATTCCCCTAAAAGCCTCTGTGCTCACCTTTCAACACGCCATCCAGCGTCTTCAGGTTGGTTGTGGTTGTTTCTTTGAGTCTTTTTTCTGACTATTACATGTGGTCGAATTGTTTTCTATGTTTTAGAACTGGATTATTTGATTTTTGAAGTAAAAGAGAATGAAATCGATTAATGTATTTGTTCCCCCCCTCCCCATAATGTTGGACAATTTGCTACTATCTGCTAGCCTTTGATTATAATGCATTGTGGTAAGGAAATTCACTGCTTAAATCGCAGAAGGTACTATTTATACTCAGGGATCACGCTTGAGATTTAGGAAGTTTAAACTGTCATAAAGTTGAAATTTGTGTCTCATTTTGTTTTCAGTTTGCAGCTAAAAAGTAGTGGATAGATATTAATCTTCTGAATTTCTATGGGCTTCTTTTAAGTTTGCAGGAAACTAGAGGCAAAGATGCTGAGAGCATTTTTTTTTTTTGGTCTTTTGTGGAGTACACGTGATTGAAAACTCAGAAAGCACCATTTTATGTTTCTTGCAAGTTTTGAAATTTATGATCTTAAAGATTCACTAATCTCTCTTCACTTGAAGAATTTTTCAGATTAGCAATATCCACAATATGCTCCTAATATTTTGTTACATTTTTGTATATTAACCAAATATTATTAGTTGGGTAATGGCTATAATTGAAGTTCTAATATGTCGTAGAGACAACCAATTTGCCCTTGGGATCGTGTTTGATGGCAAAAAAAACGGTTTTCCCTCATTCACTTCTGCTCTCTCTCTCTCTCTCTTTCTCTTTGGGTGGGGGGGAGTGGTTGGTTATTTGAAATAGCCATATTACTTTGTCGTTGATGGGAAGACCAATCAATCAGTTTTTCAACTTAGCTGCACTGGTCTTTAACATTAGCTGAGGATAAAAGGTTGCAGGAAAATGAGTAAGGATGACAAGATATTAAGTGTGGGAATGGCAATGATGGTAGTGTACTTAGGTTTTTTAAAAAAAAAAAAAAAAACTAGGTGCTCATATTGAAAGGGCACCACCCATATACAATAAAAAGGGAGAGAATAGAAGCAAATCTCAAGCTCAATGGGGTGTGGGCCCTTCTAAGGATTGGTTAGTTAATAAAGGTGACCTATAAAATACAGCTTCCATCACACTGTCAAGTCCATCTCATTCTCTATGTTCCCCCTTAAGATTATCAAAAAGCAGGCAGGATCAGGACAAATATTATGGCTATCCTCCATTCTGTCTAAGCTGCGACTGATTAATGCCACATGTTGAAGCTGTAGCTGTGCTCCAGAGAAGACTTGTCACATGGGGCAGCAGTTTGGTTTAGAAAATGCTGGCTCTGTGGGCTAATCTGAGCATGAAAAGGCCACTTGTTATTGAAATTTTATGGAACCTGAATTCTCCATTTTATCCTTGAAGACTTTGGAGAAGATTGGTAGATGCTATGGGTAATTAAGTAACCTATATCATTAACCTAAATTTGTGAGGTTATATTGGGTACTGTGCAAGAATCTGTCATAAGTATTTTTTTCGATCCTACATGGAAAAACAAGGTTGATTTGTGTATAAATAGGGCATATCACAATCAAGCCAAACACACCTTTCCCCAAGCTCCTCGTCCTTTTGGTACCTTTCTCTCACAAACACTCTCTCTCTCCCCACTCCTTTCAACCGTGGATAAAAATATCGTTATTGGACATATTGGTTAATATGTATTGATTTTGAATATATCATTAAAAAATTTACAAGAATTGTGAGCTAATAGGATTATGTTATCCGATATTTTGCATATATATCAGCAATATAAAATCGTATCGCGATATTGGCACCATAGTGGGAAATATCAGCATTAGGGGGACCGATACTATTACATATCGGCCAATATTTACATCTATAATCTCTCATTTTCCTTCTCTATCTTCATTGTAATTCTCTTGAATTCTAATTCAGTTTATTGTGATACGAGAACTTTCTCAATTGTAACAAATGGCAGAAAGTAGAATTGATTATTAATGCCCACCCCCATTTAGTTTGACCTGTGTCATTTTTAATGCTTTTTAATGTATAAATTTGTTTTTTCTAGATGTTTGATTTCGAAGGTTAGGAATACTCTAAAAACTTTGGAGTTACTGATGGTTCCAATCTATTGGGTTTCTTTGTTTGGGCTTTAGGAGGATTCCTAGTCAACGCTTAAGTTCCTAAATTTGGGTTTTATACGGATGCCATCGTTTTCTTGTTAAGTGAGCTTGATTTTGGGTTTTTTAGAATCTTCTTAGTCAAAGCAAAAGTTCCTACCATTGAGTATTTGTACTTTCTTTATTTCTCAACTAATAGTAACATACAAAATAGATTTCAGTGTACGCATATAGCAATACTCAAAACTTACAACTGTTGCCTAAGATACTCTTTTTGACTCTTCAAGATTTTCTTTCCTTTTGGTTCTTTCTTTTTGGTACTTTCTGATTTGAATTGAAGCATTCTTGCCTCCTCAAGTTTTTACATTTTCCCTTGAAAAAGTCACCCTAAGGCAACTTCCAGTGCCTAAACATCTTTCCATATATAGGTTTTAGAAGTGTCGAACATCAACTTAAGCCTATTAGCACCTCTCAAATCAAATGCAGGAAGCTCAAATTTAACTGTTCCTCATTAAGCATACTGTAATGGTCATTTTGGAAGGCCAATATTTATTTTGGTACCATGTTTTAGTGGAACTTGTATTTTGCTCTAAACATGCTTGTGTTTATCTCACAAATTTCAAATTCATGTTTTTCATCTTGCAATTCTATAATTCATTGATTTCTTTCAATAGGAATACTGGGCTTCTGTTGGATGTGCAGTGATGCAATGCAGCAACACGGAGGTAATCTTTAATTGCCACACTGAAACACATTCCTTTTGTCACCCATTATCTACCTTTATTTTCATCCATATTCCAGTTTTGTGTCATTCATTTTTTGCTGCGAAAATGGTATTTGGTATGAGGGACTGTAACCTTCTGTTGCCTTTTCTTCTAGTTCATCTTCTCCAGATAAATCCTGAGGAATGAATTTTATTCTGTAGTAGTTAATTGTAAATTTCACATGATTTGTTTGGTATCTGTCCTGGGCTCTCTATTCACATACCTTTAGTTTATCTGGAATTATATTTTTGGGAATTAAATGCATCTATCAATTCTTACAAAGTACATGCAGGGCTTGTTGCCTTTGCTTCCAGTTCTGCAAGACCATAAATTTGTTATACTATTCACACCTTGTGGAAAAAACAGCTTCTTAATCTCTCTAAAACTTGATGCATTTCCCCCATTTGTTCAGATGATGATTGAATAAAGATCTCTATTGTGCTTGCAGTGCGACAAATTTATATTGACATAACCTAGTGCTTGCTATAGTCCTATTTGTAAGTTGCAGTAGTGAAAATATAGAATTGAAGCTGATATATTGTAATATATGGGCAAAAAGGCTTCAAGTTTACAATCATCTTGAATGTTAATGGGGTTGAAATGGCATTTCATTGTTGACATGCATGAAAAGGATGATGTATTTTCGGTTTGTTGCAAGGGCTCTGCATAGCCCTTTTCCTTGATGTTTTAAAGTTGACTTATATAACTTGCCTAGGCAGGATAGCCTAATGCATGAGGTTCATATTGCGCAGGATGGGGAGGGTGAGATGAATGGAGTTTTCCATAACTTGTTTAGTTCTGCAAGTCTTAGCGCCTAACTTATACTGAACCATGCAAATGCAGATACTTTTAGTGCTAGTAAATTTAGTATGTGTTGCCTTGAACTCTTGATGCACTTTTCATCAATTTCATGTCTCATCTATGTGTGTTTTGATTTGTGCAGGTTGGAGCTGGGACTATGAATCCTCTAACATTCTTAAGGGTTCTTGGTCCAGAGCCATGGAATGTTGCGTAAGTATGATCTGGACATTATTTTCAGACAATGAGCAATTGTTAGCTGCCTTGTAGGTGCTTTAACTTCTTAAGTTAGAATTTTTGCTTCCATCATCTTTTTTACTTTGAGGGGGCATTGACACAATAATAAGGTTGTTCCATTATGACCTAGAAATAACAGGTTTAAACTATGTAAACAATTTCTATGTAATGTAGAAGTCAGACTACGAACATTTGACCCTGCTCATTACATGTAATGTAAGAAGTTTTGTGCACAAGGATACCATTTATCTTCCATTTTTCCATTTTCTTCCGTGCAAATTATTGTCTTTGAGCATTGTATTAAGTTTTCCTCTAAAATAGCTACTGTGAGGACATCTTCTTTCTTTGATTTCTTTTTCTCTTAGTCAAATTGTAGTATCTAGAGGATGATCCCCAGCCTCTAGCTGCTGGCACAATAGTGAAGTTGCTTTATTGTAACCAAGAGGTCATGGGTTATATCCAATGAAGCAACCTCTTTGCAATGCAGGTGTATGACCGTGTATATGTGATTATCTCTATGACCTGTTATGTGGGAAGCCTCATGCCCTTGTCCACTGTTAGTCATTTTGTAAGATAAAGAGTTGCATTAAGTGAAGCTGTTAATTCCAGATTAATTTTTCATCCTATATATCAAGACTAAAAATATTGATATTTCATTTTGCTGGGATATTGAGCCTCAAATGAATGTAGACAGTTGAATAACACTACTATCTTGCTAATAGCTGAGCATTTTCTACTAGTACCACAGAATCAAATGAAATTACTGAGACAGCAAAACACTGGGTTTGGAGTTTTCACCTCAGTGCTGTTGTTGTTTTCTTGTTTGGGGCTATTGGATTTAGGATAGAAATGTGCCAAAGTGATGCTGGCAGATTAGGTCTTAGGGAAGTGAATTTGAAAAATCAAGCTTTCCTTTGTTGCACATTCACCATGTAAATTTGCTGAGATGAAGATTCATTCCCTTTTCTTTTGGTTTGGCTGTTACTGGGACCAATTTATGGATTCATGTGTTGTTTATCTTGGGTCCAATTACAAATGGCATTCCATACAGATGATAGGACCTACAAATGTGATATGACAAACAACTTTGACCATCATAGCCTCAGCGAAACCATAAGTCCCTGCCAACTGTGTTTTTTATATAATTGTTTCATCCTGAGGCTTTATTCCTGGAAACATCCTCTGAAACTGGAACTCCTGGAAGGGCTTTCTTTGAGGGGGTGTGGTGAAAGAGAGCGGGAGTGGATCAATGCTATGTAGCTAGTTAGAGGTTATGGGTGGGTATGTTCTCATTGAAGTGTTTCTGTCTACCATGATAGAATGTCATTGTCAGCTATGAAAAAATGTAGGCTTAATGTGACAATTTGATGTGAGATAGATCATGTTCTAGGGCAGTTTCTGATACTATGATCACATGATTTGAACATCTTACCACAAAACAGCCTTGTTGTATTATAGGGGTAAGATTGCTCACATCTGCCCTTCTCAGAACCTGCAATGCAGGAAATCTTGTGTATTAGGCCACCTCATTTGATCTGATTGTTGAGCATCTTGAAAGAAGTAAAGGAGTTCTACGTTTAGGGAATGCAAATGGAATGAGAGGTTTTGTGTAATGATGTGGCTGTTGCTGGATTCCAATTGTTCCTGAAAATTATCACTCCCATCGAAGCATTTATCTATAGGCATCAGGATTCCAATTCTTGGATCTGTTGGCTTGGTGTAAATTCATCACCTTGAAGTGCAGATCTTGCTTATTTAGGGTTTAACTTGATGGACTAAATTAGGACTTTTGTGGTGCTGAGCTGAGAAATTGTGCAAAATCTCATAGATCTTATAAGGAGTTCTGCAGTGCTGGTCTTAAACTTATGTCAATTCTGTAATTGGCTTTTGAAGGACAAGCTCATGTCTTGTGCTGAAGAGCTGCTACGTCTCCTATGAGTTGCCACATGTATTCTTGATGCGGTACTTGATTCTATGGTATGTGGGTCCAAGATCCTTCAGCAATATTTCAGTAAAGTCAGATGGTGGTCAAAAATCAGTGGTTTGTTGACTATTTTTACCTACATTGTCATATGTCTCCCTTTCTTTGGTTTTCTGCTTATGTTTTGTGAGGACTGAGTTGAATGTGGACAGAATTTATTGCTGATGAGTTCTAGGATCAGGGAGTTTTCCTTCAAGGTACAAAGAAAGATGTGACTCAGTACATCTGTCATGAGCTCTTTTTTTGTATTGATATTATGGAAGGGGGATCGTTTGGCCATTTGGTTAAAACTAGGGTTTTCCTAGGGGAAGGGGAGGTGCCTCTGTGTTTGTGTTGTGGAACTTGTTTCTTTGCTTCATTTGCATAAATTGTAAATTTTGTTAATAGAGCAAATTGGATTTCTGTCTAATGTTTACTTTTCTTATTATTTTATCGTGTTGGTTCACGGCTTAACGACAAGTTCTTGAATGCCAACTGCTTTATAAGTTTGTGATTTGAAGGTATGTGGAGCCTAGCATCCGGCCAGATGATAGTCGTTATGGAGAAAATCCAAATCGGCTTCAACGCCACACTCAATTTCAGGTTGTCTTGCGTTTTATGTATTGGCAATGCAATTATTCTTTGTGGAGTTTCTCTTTCTCCTTTTCAATCACTTTTGCTTGTAGTGATAATGTGACATGAAAGTTAACTTTCCACACTCCGATTCAATCTAATTTCAGGTTATATTGAAGCCTGATCCTGGAAATTCTCAAGATCTCTTTATTGGAAGCCTATCTGCTTTAGGTGGTGATTCCTTTTTGTTTTTGTGCATTCTGTGTTCTAGATGCGTTTAATTGTTCGGATGGAAAAATCATTGTAGTTAAAAGACTATGAAACAGTTTCTCTACCCCTCAGAGAATTTGGATATAGTTGTAAGTTAAACCTCTAGTATTTCTTTTGACCAAACATTGTAACTGCTATTATGGTCAAAAAAATTGTTAGTTCTATCCCCAAAGTTCTTTGACTTGAGATACCCACTGCTAGGCTGTTGATTTATTTATCCCTACAGAAACAAAGAAAAGTATGAAAATATTTTGTAGCTTTGAAATTAAAATGATGAAGTGCATTTTGGAAGGCACAGATACTCGACAAAAGCCTTATGGAAGAGTTTTTTTCAAGTTATGAAAATATTTTCTCTATTTATGTCAATGGGTGTCTAAATGTTTTGCATGGCTTAAGTTATTTTGATAGCACAAGCCTTAATAAGGGAAGTGACTCTGTACTTCCCTTTTTTCTATCCTAAGTATCGTACTCAACAAAAGGAAATAACCCTTATTTAAGCTGGATTTTTGGAGCCTTTGGGATAGCATACCCTAATCCGAACAATTAAGTAGAAGGTTCTACTTTAAGGTTGTTGAATTACTGAAGGCGTAAAGCCATGGAAGTACCTTGCTTTCAATCTTTGTTTTTCACTAGGTAATTTTTTTCCACCTCGAGCCCCCTTAATGTGGAACATAGCATCCGAGTTAGGCCTTTCATCTCTCACGAGACAGGGAATGTATATATGATCAAATTCTCATCATTATCCTGAAAGATTGTCTATGCAGTGATCTGCTCATCTGAAGGATTCATTCACACATGTTCAAATTGTAGTGTATCCTATTGCCAATTTGGGTTCCTTCTAAGGGATATATTTCCACAATTTTTTTTTAGGTGTGATCATGTATCCTTTTTGGACCGATTCGTTTATTCTTTGGCTTTTAACTCTTTGAATTTGTACATGTTATTTGGAAAGCAAAGATTCTTCCCCTTCTTTAAGGAAACCTGGCTGGCTTTCATTTTGAATTTGAATTTGAGGAATAAGATTTCTTATTTATGGAAATGGCCTCGATATTCTTGTTGATTCTTCATTTGGAAGGCCAAAATTACCTCTCTTTCTCTCGTGGAAATAAAATCACCTCTAAGTTGAAGGAAATTCCGTTTAATGCTGGATTCTTTGCTTTAAACTACCTCCTCCAGTTCTATAGAGCAATCCAGTTAGTTAGATAGAGCTATGCAGTATTGTTCTCAGAATGCCGGGGGAGAAATTGTGCTTTTACTTGATCATCCTTTGTTGAAAAACTTGAGAGAAATGCCTTGTGCTTACACTTGAAAATCCCCGCCTTATTCTCTTTAGAGAAATTATTTGTGCTATCTTAGCATATCAATGCTTTAGACTTTTGTAGCATTTTCATTTTATATTATTGCTGATGAGGGTTTCTTATGACCCACTTGGGCAAGGGATCTGTAAGGGTTGTGTTGACCTATGTTACTGTAAGGGTTTTGCTTCACCACCCTCAAGGAAACAACAATTTTTAATGGTGAATTTGAGCCGTCAATGACTCTTGTATGTAGATGAAGGGCTCCCAACCACCTCAAGTCACCATGTTTGATTTTCTCCCTCTTTTTATGCAAGTTTACTCATCTATGTGTATACTATTAATAACTTACTCATATTCACTTTACGTTTGCTCATCTAATCCTGCACAATATTTATGTGACATTTAAAATCGGTAAATCATTCTTACATGATAAATTGTTAATCTGGCATCTGCATTCATTGTTGTGCTTCATTGTTTATAGTTGTTATTCTTTATTTGGTCTTTTTTGGGTTTATTTTTCATTATCCACTTTATGACCTATGCATCCTCTCTAGAGAAGCTACTTGGGCATTTAATACCTCAACCTAGGTGTAATTATCTGTAAATTATGTGCCTGACAGGTGTCAAAGTCAATGAGCACGACATACGTTTTGTGGAGGACAATTGGGAAAGTCCGGTAATTTGTTGTCTTTTTGTTGGTGGATTATAGAGTTGCTTCTCTCTCTTTCTCACCTAATGGCATGAGAACTATCAACTGTTTTAAAAGGGACTTCTTGGAAGAGCAAGCTAAGGTTTTGGATTCGATGGTTTGGAGCCTTTGTGTTATGAGTGAATTTCATCCTTGGGGAGTTAACAAGACCAACTTTATTCTTAAACTCTCACTAAAAGCGATGCTACGGGATTCTAGTTGAGGGATTTACATCTAACATCCAAACTAATGTTTTATTGGCATTATGTGAGCTCACTTGTTGCCAAAATATCAGGTAAAAATATAGATAATTTTTTTTTAGTCATGTAAATGTGACTAGTATGACTCACAAATATGTGGAGGCCTAATTTAGATTCATCTGGTAATCAAAGGTCATGCCATTTACATGCTTCATTTGAGCTCGCACTATGTTGTCAAGGCCTTGATTTGGTTTGACAAACTAATTTCTTGCCTTAGTCAAGACTATGAGGATGGGATTCATTACTATAGAACTTGTAAGAATATAATAATTGAAAGCTCCACACTTTGGATTGGTTCTATTCATATGTGTATAGAGGGTTATATATATATTATAACAAATACTAGAAATTACCCTTAGAAAGAAATACACCTCAACATATCATAAAGAATATTCTATCCGTATATCTGTACGCCATTTAAATTGGAGTATAGATGTTGATTATGTCTAGCTTGTTACAAATATACGTAACTTAAATGCCAGTTATAAACTTGGTGAAAATATTTGGAAACTGATATTCAGTCCTCACATGACAAACGTGAATTAAGCTAAGCTGAAGCTTTTTATGAATAAAATAACAATCTATCTCATATGTTTTGTGTGCTTGTGAAATATTATATTTAATGCAATATAGAAAGTTGTTTGATTATCGTATTGAGAAGGTTTAATACTCTCCTAGCAAAAGTATCAAGTAATTGTCAAAGTCAAATTACTTAACATGTAACATGTATTGATGCATGATATTCTAATTCTAAACTTAATTTGATTGCTATATTTTGTTTCTTACACTTCCACGGTACAAGGTTGCCTCCATCAAATACACTATAACTAATTGTAGACTTTCGATCATATAGCAATCCAGCTTAATTAGTTTCGAAAAACTCATTGACTTGAGTATGCCCATGATTACTGTAAAGTAAGCCTTGTCGTGGTGCATCCTTGTGATATCTTATAATATGCTTTATAACCTACTAATGAGTAATGTGAGAAGATAGAAACGGGCTCACAATACGAGTTGAGAAGGTAATATCTGAACGAGTTATTGTACGATAATTTATCTCACCAACTAGTCTTTTGTATCTCTTCAATTCAATAAATGTCTTTCCATCATCTAGAGATAATTTTATTTTGTGATTCATAAGAGCATCATAAGGTTTTGAATTCATCATACTAGTCCCTCGAAATAAATCCGCAATGTACTTACTTTGTGAAAGAAAGATGTCACAATAATACCTAACAATCTTATGCAATGAAAATAATGGAAACTCAAGAGATCATTAGTTTAAAATTAACTTTGAAGAAATAATTTTAGATCTGTAATGCCTATGCTTTCACTGCTAATAATCACAATATTTTGCACATATACATTAAGAATAATACACTCGGCACTAGAATGATGATAGAATATAGTGTAATCTCTATCATAACGAAAGAGCCCAAACTTAGACGTAACTTCACAACACCTGCCAAACCACGCCCCTGGGGACTATCTTAAATAATACAAATTCTTCTTCAGCCCACAAATTGATCTAGATTCTCTTGAGCAATAAGCCTTGGTGGTTGCTCCAAATAGACCCCCTCCTGAAGATCACTATGTAAGAAGGTATTCTTGACGTTTGATTGATATATATACCAGCGATGAGTAGTAACTAGTGAGATGAGAAGCCAACAAAAGTCAACGTGACAATGGAAGAAAAATTATTAGTATAATCCACTTCATGTGTCTAAGCATACCTTTAGCTACTAGATGGGCTTTTAATTGAGCTAAAGAGCAATCTGAATTATTTCATTATGTATGTATACCATTTACAATCGATGGTTTTTTTCCCTGGAGGTAAAGAGATAAGATCCTAGGTGTGATCATGCTCAAAGAGTAATTATCTCTTCCTCTATAGTTGTCTTCCAACTAGGGTAAGAAATAGCATCGTATATAGATTAAGGTAAACTGATAGAGTTCACGGAGGGTTCAAAAGCTCATTGAGAAGATGAAACACCGACATATGGTTATGTAGCAAACAAGAAATATAGAGTATAGCTGCAATGACCTTCCTGAATGTGATTAGAAGGTTTTAATTAGTCCCTTGATTAAGAGTAGTAGTCTATTTTGATAGAAGAACTTGCCTGATATGGGCCAATTTAGGATCTGCTTTAGTAGATGAACCAAACATTAGACGAGGACCATGAACAGTAGTCTAAGTGGCAAGAGGATAAGGATGCACAAGTGACAAAGGCATATGAGACCCAATCTTATGGGCATTGTCATAAACACAAATATCATCATCAGGAGGGATACTGGGTAATGGAATCGATGAAGATACGACGGGATAAAAGGGTTTAGACTCATCAAACGTGATATCATAGTATACAAAGAAGCATTCTCACTCTGGATAGAAATATCAATACCCTATTTTAATACTAGCATATCCAAGAAAAATGCATCCAAAGATTTGTGATTAAGCTTTGTCTCTTGAGGTCGAATATCATGAACATAACAAATACAATTGAAAATCTTCATGGGAGGAACATATAATGACTTTCTTAGAAATAATATATGATAAGGATTATCGCCCTGAAGGACAACTGATATCATTCAATTAATTAGTTAACAAGCTCTTAATATTACACCACTCATGCTTCTTTAGAATTCTTATTTGGAATAAGAGAGTTCTAACAACCTCCATCAATTACCTATTCTTCCATATTTTCACCCAATTTTATTGGGGGTATATCGTGATAAGATAATTCATGAAGAATTTGATGCTCGGATAGGATTGATGAAAAAGAAGTATAAAATATCCATGACCATTGTCACTATGCAAAGTGTGGATAAAGGCAAAAAATTGGGTCCTAATTTCAACATAAAATGCACCAAAAAAATGGAATATAATTTGGAATGATTTGTCATCAAATATAACTAAGTAACCAGCAAAAAATCATCAACAAACAATAAAGTTTCAATTTAGACGAAGTTAGACAAGGCCTCCAGACATCTGAGTGAATTAACTCGAAAGGACAAAGGTCCGTGGATTTACTCGAGGGTAGACTAACATGACTCACAAAATAAATTAGCGGTAAAATTTAGAGTTGGACATTACCTTTTCAAACTAAAAATAGTGGGATGATCCAATATACTGTGAATTTCAAGAAGTGTAGAAATAGCACTAGAACAGGCAATTGGATTTGGTTCTTCATTGAACAAGTAGAAACCTCCCGAGTTGGGATGACTTCTACAAATAACTCTCCTCATCATGTGATCCTAAAATTTACAATGAGTGGAGAAGAATATTGTATAATAATTATGCTATTAGGTAAACTTATTATTTGATAACAAATTAAATAGAAAATTTGATAAGTATAAAACTATTGAAAGATGTAAAGTTCATGTCAGAAAAGTATAGCCAACCCCCTAAGCACAGCCAAAGTAACATCAGGAGTAGTGGTGTATAGTCAATTATCAAGCAAGATACTTGTGAACCTAATCATATGATCAGAGGCGCTGTGTCAATTACTTGAGTCCTAGAGAACATGGAGAGGCAGGCAACATGGCTTTCAGATTGAATAAGGGTAGTAACATTCAAATTAGGAATTTTGGTTGGCTTCCCATGTAACTGCCAACATTTATTACATATATGATCAAGTCTACCACAATGAAAACAAATTAATCATCCATTATTGCCTCTTCTACCAAAAATGCCCAATTTGAGTTCAATATCCATGAGTAATTTGTAGAAATAAAAAATCACATCTAACAAAAAGGAAATCGGGCACACCAACCAATAATGACAAGCTAGGCCAAGAACAGAAGAACAGAAAAACCAATAACAGAAATCTATTCCAGCAGCCACCCCAAGAACATGAGAATAGAAGAAGCAGAACCCCCCCCCCCCTCCCAAAAAAAAAAGAAACAGAAAACACTCTCCACATAGCTCACACTCACTGCATCAAGAACAAAAGACCGAAGAGTGTATCTCCATGCACAAAGAACTCACTGTAATATCTTGACCTCATTAAGAAACAATCCACAAACAGCTATGAACGAAGAACTTAGGGCAAAGTGGGGCACCACAAGTGAAATGAAGAAAAAAATCCACAAACAACCATAGAGGATGATGAAAAGTCACCAGCAATCTCATAGAATCAGCTAGTCGATTTTCAAGATTGATAAACAATTGATCAAAGGGCTCAAATAAGAAGAATTGACCATGACCCAAAAACTAAGTTTCCTACGAAAATCTTAGATGGCCAAATTTGTGCACTGATAGTCGATAAAAAAAAAAATTTCTTTGGGTCTTTGATTCGGAGAGGGGAGGCACACCTTAACCCGGAAAAAGAATTTCATCGGCAGCAGGTGCATCAATGTTAGGAACAACCCTATTTTGATACCATGTAGGAATATAAAGAGATAAAACCCCACACTTGGATTGGTAATATTCACATGTATGTATAGGATTATTTACATATATCATAAGCACTAAACAATATTCAGAAAAAAATATATCACAATATATCCTAAAGTATATTCTAATAATATATTGTAACAGAACTCTCTAGGATCAAAGTAGGCGCTAACGTGTTTAATCAAGATGAGGGTTGTTATTATATATATGTATATTGAGTGCATTTATGTTTTCTCCTTCCTATTGACATGAAATGTTCCTAGGTTCTTGGTGCTTGGGGTTTGGGCTGGGAAGTCTGGATGGATGGGATGGAGATCACACAATTTACTTACTTCCAACAGGTGTTTTCTCTTTTGCATCATCTCTCTCCCTACTTTCTCTCTCTTTTCTGTCTTATATTAGTGGGATGATATCATGATAGGCCTCGACTTTGAAATTTAGACATCTGCTTAGTTATAGTTATTGCAGATTTCTTGATGTTGGGATACGTTTTTGTCTTCTTGTGACTATTTTATTACAAGCTTTTGTGTGTGCATTTATATCATCTCATCTAGCTGTTGCTTCAGGCTGGCGGTATTCAATTGTTGCCAGTGTCTGTTGAGATAACTTATGGTCTTGAACGAATCCTCATGCTGCTCCAGGTTAAAGTTGCACCCTGTCCATTTTATTTTTGATCTGCATTGTACTCCCATCCTTTCTCTTTATTTGTTCTTTTGAAGCTTCTTCATTGCTATTGATAGGGAGTTGACCATTTCAAGAAAATCCAATATGCTGATGGAATAACGTATGGAGAACTTTTTTCAGAGAATGAGTATATATTCTCTACCTGAACTAATTTTCTTTCAATAATCCTTGCAAAACATTTGCATGTCAAGATGTCTATTAGTTTAGTAGTCAATACTTCAATTACGTTTGTACCTCAACTCCAGCATGAATGATCTGCTCCGTCCATCTTCTGGGTTGAATTATGCATAGGGGCGTCTTCCTTAAAGGATGTGTTAAGATTTATTGGTCTTTTACTGTTTGATTATTTTCTGCTACTTTTTTTTTTCCTGCTTTATTGTTTGTCCATAGGCCATTATTTAGATGCCACCTTGGCATCTTACTAATTATATTATTGAGTGTGAGTCCTAGTGTAACAATAAGGTTGTTATTGTGACATGAATGCACCACTAAAGTAACTTTTATGCAATGAAAGGATAAGGCTGCGTACATCTCACAATACTAAGATCGTACAATGTAGGTACTTTGTGCACTGGGATGCCATTTGAAAAAATAAAAAAGAAGGAAACCTCTCTTTGAGTTTCTTTCTCTTTTCCCACTCTTAATTGATTAGGAAAGTTCATATCCAGCATTCTTGTACTATTTTACTGATTTATTCCTGCAATGTCATACTACAGATTCTGTTTTGAAGAACAGCTCTTGCAATGCCATACTAGCTTCCTCTATTCTTATTTAAAAATCTTGACTGGTGCGGTTTCATGATTTTTCTTTTGAATCTATAATCCTTCTATAAATTGTGTTGTCTCCAGAACTGTTTCTATAACTTAAAGATAAATTACTTTCTTGATTGCACTCTGCAACTGGAATAAGTCCTTTGTTGCATCCCTCTTCTTGGTCATGTTTTTCATCACCATACTTAGCTGGAATGCAATTGCTTATGTGGAACTTTCTATTTGACTTTTCAGGAAGGAAATGAGTGCTTATTTTCTTGAGCATGCTAATATAAATCACATTCAAAAGCATTTCAACTTTTTTGAGGAAGAGTCTCGCTCCTTGCTCGGGTTGGGTCTTGCAATCCCTGCGTAGGTCTTCCAACCTCCAGTGCATTGAATAATTATTTTGCCTTTCCTTGCAAGTGAGATTTTGTTTCTATTAACGTTAGCTATAAACATGCTAGGTATGATCAGCTTCTGAAGACATCTCATGCTTTTAACATCTTAGATTCTAGAGGCTTTGTTGGTGTAACAGAACGGGCTCGCTATTTTGGTCGTATGCGTAGGTGAGTCTGTTATCTGTCATGATTACTTGCATCCTCGGTATTAGAATAAGTGTCTTTATTATCTTGAGCCCGACATACCTTTGTCTGGTGCTTAACTATTCTAGCTGTAGTGGCAGTTGAACAATCCTCATATTGTACTTTTTAACCCCATGTACTCTAACTTAAAGACTGGGTATGTTTTCACTTCTGGATGATCTTCATTCAATCAACTATTGTTTAATGATCGGTGATGTATGGTCTGGAAGCAGTGAATTTCCTGTTTGAGCACTGGATCATTTTTTAAATGTTGGTCATTGTAAACTTTTAGTTCCTATTTAGTCGCAAAATCAGTTTTGTTGTCAATTTTTTAATTCTCTTTTACTTTTTCACTTTTCCATTACAGAGATTTATCGAAAAACGTGTTTATTTGTTTTGTTAAAACATGGGCACATTTCAACAAATAAGTTTTTATTAATCATTATTTGCAAAGACATATGATTAGAGATGATATTCTAATAAATTTACCTGAATCTCAGCTGGAAATTATTTGTTAAAACTATTCATTTATAATAAATTAACAGTTTAAACTCAATCTGTGATAGTTTGATTTATAGTTATTGAAATTCCCAAGAACCAAAATAGGGCAAAGAAAGTTAATTATGAAACTAAATAAAAATTTTATTATTTATTATAATTATTACTTCAAATTTAGGTATATGTTTATATTTAGAAACTCATAAAATAATATTTCCACTATAACAAATTCTAAGAATATTGGTATATAAGCTTGTTTTGAAATAAAACATGTGGCAATCATTTCTTTCTAACGAACCAAGAATTCTAAAAAATATATATTTTTTATGTTTGTCAAGTTTTCCGAATTCAATTCTAAGTTGGAAAACTTTGTTTTCCAGTTTTCCAAATGGAAAACATATGCCTTTCAACACTTTTTTTTTTATTTCTGCTTTTGTGAATACTTTTCAGAAAACAATCTCATTTTCACAATTGAACAAGCCCTTTGTTTCAGCAACTATGGATGCATAAAAGAATAAAAGTGGTGGCTGGGTATGGAGGGTGAGCAGGTGTTATGGTGAGGCATCACGGGGAGGTTGAAACTGGGAATACATGGAATATGAAAGATGGGCCAGCTATGGGAACTTTTCTTGAGAATTGAAGCCACTAATTTCATCTGAAAAATTAAGTGTACAATATTTGTTGATGATATGTAAATAGAATGGCTCCTGATTGAACAAAAGATACGTAAACAAAATCAAGGTTCTTCCATGCACTGGCCCTATTTATCTCTGGCCTTGTGTTGACAGAGACTTAGGTTGGATTATAGCTAGGGTGAAAATGACCACCTTGTCAAGACCATATTGAACCTTGATTTGGCGT
The DNA here is from genome assembly GCA_028571085.2 of Nepenthes alata. Classification (NCBI taxonomy): domain Eukaryota; kingdom Viridiplantae; phylum Streptophyta; class Magnoliopsida; order Caryophyllales; family Nepenthaceae; genus Nepenthes; species Nepenthes alata. The sequence continues at coordinate 19,137 of JAOVVI020001401.1, forward strand.
ATTAAACTTCAACACCACCAACAGAAACCCAAGGACTCAATATTATGAACATGGAAAATATAAAATTGCCAATCCTAGCCTGAAAAGTAGGGAAATGGTCATTTCATCTCTGCATATAAGGACCTTTTTCAAGCAGTTATCATTGGTTACATTCTAATCAAGATTCGATTGATTCACTTGAGGTTGTAATAGATCGATCTATGGGGTATGGGATTTTGTTGGTTTCTGCCATTATGTGTTCAACTGGGAACCCTAGAGATCATGGAATCCTTAATGACATTGATAGTAATGCTTAACATATATAAATTCAAATACAGTCTTAAATTATATCAATGCTTAAAAACTGAAGTTTTCCTTTTCTATTTCCAACTAACTTTTTAGAAATTGGACTTGATTCTTCTGATAAATGGTCTTCTCCCCCAAACAAGTCATTTGCTGTACTTATCTCATCCATTACAATTTCTCGTAAATTAAATCCTCTTGCCTCTTAAGGCACTGTTAAACAAGCTTAGTCCTCGTAAATTAGTTTCAAAAATGATGGGAATCAGCAGTGAGAGGGAGGATGAAGTTTGTCTTTGCCATTTTGTGCAAAAGAAATCAACAAATCTTTGAAGGAAGTTAAAGAAGGTTTTAGTTAGACTACATAGAAGACAGCATAATGTAGACCATCTTTTTGTTTATTGCAGCTTCAACGTGCAGATGAAACCATAATTGTTGGCATTCAACTTTTACTTTTTATTGCCAAATAGTTTTTAGTAATAGTCAAAATCATAATTTTGGCGGAGTGAATTTTAAATTCTTCATTTGCATTTGCATCTTAGCAGCGAATTTGAATTTCAGTTTGTACACTGCCCCTAGCTTTGTTGTAGATGACACCTTTTAGGTATTCGGTTAATGAAATCTTTATTAAAAAAGATCGACATGTGTTTGATTAGCTGATGAAATTTAAATATTATTAAACTATTCATGCTGATTATCTATATCAATATTTTTTAAATAAAAATAATTTTGCTTCTTAAAATCAGAACCAGATTTTAAATCTTACTGGAAGATGCAATATTCTGGATTCTTCATCTTCATTGCTGCTACACATGTCAGAACTCCTAACTAATGCTATTCTAGGTGGAAATTGACTGTCTCAGTGTCATATTTCTACTACTGCCTCACTGATTAATTGCTGTGATATTGTATGGGATTGATTGAGGATTAGTTTTTGGTGGAAGTAACTTATGTGTTTACTATGTTCCTCAAGTATATGATATGTTCTTTTCTTGTGTCCCCCTTCAAGTATGTTTTCTAATTTCATGTTGTGTGATGCCTTTACATGCAACAGCAGGGTTTTCAGATTTGTTGATCATTCTTCCTTGTATATATCTCCTGCCTTTTTCTATCTCAGTTGTTCTTGTACTTAATTTGGTTATTATGCTTGTCAACTGAATTTGTACCAGTTTAGCTCGTCAGTGTGCCCAACTATGGTTAAAAACGAGGGAGTCTCTTGGTCATCCTCTGGGTGTTGTTTCTGAACCTGATAGCTTTGTTAGTCTAAAAGAAATTCTGGAATCATCCATACAGAAGGTTAGTTTGCTATCATGAACAGTTTGAGAATCCTTTCCATCTGGTTCACTCTTGGATTTTAGCAATGAGAATCCTTTTCATTTAAAGAAATTTTGGAATCATCCATACAGATGGTTAGTTTGCTAGCATGAACAATTTGAGAATCCTTGCCTCCTGGTTCACTCTTAGATTGTAGAAATGTGAATTCTTTTCATCTGTATACTCTTGAATATAACAACCCATTTAGTCTTGGTTTTCTGTACTTGTCTTTTTTGCTGCCCTTGCTGAGAAATTGTTTACTGGCCTCACTAGGAATCGTAAGATGTGTTATCATGACAATTTCTTGGCAACTGCAAAGTGATTGTTTGGTTGTAGCTGGCTTTTTAATTTACTATGAAGGTGTTGTGGCATCTGCTAATTTTTTGGACCTTAAAATTATGTAATTTTTACTAAGGAGGTACCAAGGAAGCTCCAAAAGAAACAGTACAACTTAGCTGCCTCTAGAAGTCTCATTAAGGCATCCTAAAGATCAGTCTCAGGTAAAGAAAACAAGAGTTTAGTCCAAGGCAAGGATAAGTTTTGGCCTTTGTTGATGATTTACCTGAAGCGATGATCTATGAGAGGATTCACTGTGATCAAGGTCATATTGTATGGGGCATTACTGGAATGTTCGCAGTGAATTCCATTCACTTGATCTACACAGAGACAGTACACTGCATATTCTTCCCATGTCATCTCATGTGCCTTCTTTATGCTGGACTATTATTTTACAGTATACTTATTATATAGCACAGATATTTTGTGTTTTGTCTCTTGTCAGTCGACACTATGCTTGATATTTATCACCAGAAATTCATGCTTGATCTGCAAATCCTTCTCTATTCTTCATCTACCAATGTCTGTCCTCAGAAAATGTCCTCAGAAAATGGTGCAACCTTGATATCCTCACATGAATAGTTATTGTAAATACATTCGCTATCCTAATGCTTGTGCCCATTTGACAGGTGTCCGAGATACCAAGGATGTTTGTCCTTGAAATTGGGACGGAAGAACTGCCATCACAAGATGTTGCTAGTGCCAGTGAGCAGGTTTGAATTTCATCCAACTCTGGAATAGAACTCTTTGATATCAACCATTCTTTAGGATTGTTTTGTATTCTTTCTCTTTGCTATCACAATTCACTTCTGTTATGACATGGGCTGCTACTGCTATTGGATCTTAATACTAGGAATTTTAATACTAGATGGGATGGAGGGGAGGGAAGATGGAAAAGCGGGAGGTGTGTAAAGAAATCAGTCTATAATGAGCAGGATATTCTCAATAATTTTAAATTGTTGACACTGCCTAACATGGACAATTACTTGCACTTTCAAAGGCACCCAGAAATAGAAGTCTGCACCAAAGTGGAATCTTCCTAGAAATAATCCCTGCTGAAATTGTGACTCTCAAAAGTATGAAGATACCAACATTAAAATGAACTCCTAAACTCTCTGATATGGAAGATAATAACTGTTATCTCTTTGTAATTTTTTTGATAGAAAAATATCCTTTATTTAATTAAATCCTAAATTTCTCATGAGAATCTGGAAAGTAAAAGTACAATGATTATGAAGAAAATAGATGTTAAAGTATTCTGAGGTTCCTTTGCTATGTCACACCTAATTCCTAATTTACATCCTGGAAAGATGCAAACAAAGACAGTATCTTGGTAGATGTAGTGTAGATGTGGTGTTGCATGTTCTGCAATTTCAAAATGGACATGATGGGATGGAGGGAGCTTTCTCTCACCATAATACAACTTGAAATGTAAACACAGTCGTGTGCACATTCTTGGTTCATTTTATGAGTTTTCCTATTTTAAAATCTTTGCTCTTTAGGGCCATGCCCTGTTTATTACATTCGGTTCTTTATTGTTTCTTTGATTAAATAAATTTTGTATATCCCCAGCCATTATTGCACAGTTAATTAGTGTTTAGTTCTTTTTTTTGTTTATTACTGTCAAACTCCTTTGTACCTCCATAAGTTAATTCCAATTCTTTGCAAATATTTGCAGCTAAAAGATCTGATACTACAGTTGCTGGGAAAAGAAAGATTGAGTCATGGTCAACTGCTAGCATTTGGCACACCGCGTAGACTAGTGGTATGCCTCATTGTGCTCCTTTCAAGTTGCCCATGTAATTTTTATACTACTTTCATGGTTATCAGTTATCACACAACAATTTGGTTGCCTGTTCAAAGGGAAGCAATTATACTCTTCTTGATTATCAGCTATCAATTCATGTCATAGTTTTCTTGATTTATGGGTGAGTACTAAGTTGGCATGCCCTACCCCAATTTGTCTTGAGGGAGTCTTTTTATTATCTCAAGCAAGCTTGAAAAGTTAAATATAAATATAATTGCCCGCCTTCTTAGAGAAAGGAGATTTTATTTCTCATAGAAGAGTGGGAGTGAATTACAAGAACTATGGTGTTCTCCTCTTCGGGAATGTGGTTAATGTTAAATATATCTTGTAGTCTCTATATTAAACTATAGATTTTAAAATTGATTTTCCTAGTTTTATATTCTCTTTTATCATCTAATATGTTTTGTCTGGTTCTAACAAAAGGCTAAAGAAAAATATTTCTTCTAAATTTTAGAATTCGATGTTATCATTACTCCTCTCTCTCACTCTCTCTCTCTCTCTCTTGTTATGTGCATGGTGTGTGTGTAGCCAATGGGGTTGTTTCAGTGTGCATGGATGGGTTGGTGATTTCTGTGGGTATAAGTGTATCTGTGAGTGAATAGGTGTGTAATGTATAGGTAGGGTTGTCTCTTTGTGTTTGTGCTTGTGATTAGTTTCTGTCCGTGTGTGTTCTTTCCATTGTCTGCAGATGTGTTTTTGCATTGGTGTGCTTGAACATAGATGTGGTTGTATATTTGAGGGTGTGGTGCTTATGCATTTTTATGCCCGTACGTGTCTATGTAGATGTATGTAGGTGTGTGTAGGTGGGGTGAGGTGTGGGTTTGGAGATGTGCGTTGGTGCACACAGGGCGCATTAGACTTTAGGAACTAGGACTGACTTTGCTCTGTAGGTGGTCCAGTTCTTTTATGTATTCTTCAATGTGATATTCAATAATCAACCTTTGTGTTATGTGATCACTCATATAGTGCACACTTTAACATCAAAGAAGAATATAGTTGATGCTTGCCAAATTTGAGTTAATGCATTTTTTATGTGTCATTTATGGATAATTCTCAAATTTAACCCGCATGAGTGTTACTATCAAAAGTGCAAGTACTCCAATGGCTAGCTTGTCAAAATCCAAACTAACTTCCTAGTGGAAGTTGTTAAGGAGTGCAATGCATAACAAGTTTGCACTAGGTGTAGGGTGATCTTGCTTGTATTAATGCATGTGTGTTGACACCACAACTCTGCATATGTATGTATGCATGTATGTAGGTATCTGTCATGCTTATGCATTTTGGAGTAAAAAAAAAACAGAATGAAGTCTATACCTAGAGAAATGCTTATTGATCTTTTTATTATTCTTGTGTGGGACTGTAAAGTCTGATTTAAGCCTGATCAATGTTGAGTTAATTTAGGTTGATTTTGTTTGTTTCTAACTTCTGAGTAATCATTGGGTCAGTTTTAGGACAAATTGATGGAGTTTTATGCCTTTTTGCCACCTCCCACGTACCTTGAACTATGTGCAATGTGTGCATGAGCATTTATGTGCCTGTGCATGTGTATTATGTGTGTGTGTGTGTGAGAGAGAGAGAGAGAGAGAGAGAGAGAGAGAGAGAGAGGTGTTTGAAAGTGTATGCCCGTGTGCTTTTGTACATGTTTTCTTTCATACATGATGTGCGATTGATTCTTTGTTTGTCTAT
>JAOVVI020001402.1:0-14952 GCA_028571085.2 Nepenthes alata
AAAAATATATACTTAGAAAATATATGACAAACACCACCTAAAACAATAGTGAATGATTATAATTGCCTACTGGGGAGGGGAAATTTCTTGTTGAAATTCCATTTCGTTACAAAGGCTGTTGAGACCTCCGTTCTTCTGGTACTTCCCATGTCACAAAGATCGTTTGGCAGGGTAGAAAATCTCAAGGTTTCACCTCCAACCCCCCCCCCCACCCCCAACATTCTTCTGCATTTATGTAATCTGTGAAAAGAGTGAACATTCCCATAAATAATCGACTCATATCCAGTTCTCTTTATATTTTGACCGGCCGATTTCTCTGTAAATCTTGTTCTCTTTATATATTTCAGTTCTTTTTCTTCAGCATAAGGTGCTTTCCTTCAATGATTAGCCTGCATGGAAACTAGCCTTCTAAATCAATCTGGGGAATTCTGTAAGAGACAAAAGAAAAATGTTCTCCCGAAGGCACCCATCTCTTTCAAGAGGATTTGTGGCATGTCAAGTTCTAGTAAAGTTTTTTGCTTTGCATCGAATTAGACTACATGCTCCACCGCTTTTACAAGGAAGGAGGAAAACCCTAGGTGGGAGAATGGAGAAGACGTAGATGAAGGAAGAAGGCAATTGTTAGCAAATGAAGACTGATATAGGAAAATGGGCGTCGCAGGCATAAGCTTCAGAAAGCTTTCATCATGGCCATGCATGTGCCTTTTCCTCCATCATCAAATGTAGGATGGCAGAGCATCATGAAGCTCCAAACAAATTAACAGAAGCGTGCGAAGAGGGCAGGTGATATCCGGAAGCATGTATCTGGGCCGCACAGGTGATCAATATCAACCATGCGATTAGCGGGGCTCGAACGCGCATCGAGCGGCCAACCTACTGGTTTTTTGGCTCGAGTGGCTATCGAGCGGTAAGCGAGCGGCTACCTACTGGTTTTTCGGCTCGAGCGGGGAGTGAGCGCCGGGCAAGCGCGGAGGGGTTTTCGGACGGCTCGAGCGACTAGAGTGCAGAACGGACATTACGGACGTTAACCCGATAACCCGACATTGATACACTTATACATATGGTCACGGAATATGCCAATGTGACAAAAGTCTCTAACAATTAGTCATCAAAAAATGCAAAATATCTTTCCGTTAATGGGGTTTCACCAGCCTAAATATGAATGTGAGACAATTAATACAACCCTGACATAACCAAACTAAAGGTTTGCAATTTACTACAATCCTCAATTTGAACTATTAAACAGCTAAAATGAAATCCTTCGAGTCTCCTTTGGTGCAAAATCCATACAAGAGATTTAAACCTGCTAATCCGAAAAGGTACAAACATTTAATAAGAGTGAATCTAACGTTTAATAAACTATGTATATATTTACATGGATATACATAATAAACATAGAAAAATATAATAATAATCAAATACTAAATTGTGTAAAAATAATTATAAACATTTTTCTAACTCGTGGATGTTAGGTAATGTTTTTCACTTACAAATAACATTTTGAGCCGTGTCCGAATATATTTACTTAATTCTCTACAATTATTCTTATTGAATTAAACGAAAGATCCTACAACACAACAAATATACAAATTTTCCAATAGTTAAAACAAGGAATCTTCAAAAAATTTTAAGATAGAATTTTCATTAAATACTTCCATAAAAACATGCAAAGTCAAATATCTAAATATTTCATGATTTCTTATAAATTTTATAAAATTAGGCATATGGCTTTAAAATCTCAAGATTCTCCAATAAAATGGACATGCATGTGAAATAAAATTAAAAAAAAGGATAATAAATAATCACATGTATGTACGTTTAAATAAAGATCTAAAGGAACAATTTGATGGTTTCAGCAATAATGAAGTGGCTTTGATGCACTCGTCTTTAGTTAAATATTACTTAGATCTAACACAAATCATTCCAAAACTACATTTCTTTGCATTCTCTCTCCTCTTTTCTCTTCTTTTTTACTCTTCCTCTCTCCTCTCTTAAATTCCAAGCCAAAACAATTGAAAATTATTAGCCAATAGGAGTTTAAATACCCTGATTGGGGCTCGTGCACCCATCAAGCATGGGCATAATACATATGCACGCATGAGGGTCCATCAATCCACGCACAAGTGCCTACAATACTGTTAGTCACACACCTTGTCTCCACCATGCATGAGCGCTGAATGTTCTACTAGTCATGCCCTAGTGCCACACATGCACAGATCAAGTGTCAGCTATCTCACCTCAAATAATTGATTTTTGTTTTTCTAAACACAATTATTATCAAAATTTTCACTTAATATAATTAATTTTGATGTCATAATGATTATTTGGTAATTGGGTTCTACATTTATGACTTTTCGCCCTATGTATGAGGAGTTTTTTTATGGAATGATTTTGCTATGATGTTGAAATGTTAAAGAGGAATCAATGTCACGAACTAGACAGTCTATGGTTTTTTTATTGGGAACTGGATCTAGTTGTGACATATTAGGCTAGTGTAAGATTCGAGGAGTATGCAATGAACTATCCCAACTTTTATGATAATGTATTTAATTTTTCTATTACCCTAAAATTTTGTCTAAAGTCACCATAATTTGTAGAAAAATGTAAGAATGGAAGAAAAAATTATAAAAAACTATTCTGAGTCAATCAGATTTTAACATCCTCAATTAAGTTGTTAATGTCATTGTCGACTCAATATTTGCCGCTACTTTGATTTATTGCCACAATAGTCTAAGCATAACTCATAGTGCTTGCTTCATACCTGTGCCACACAATTCGCCTTACTCAACTCCTCGATTTGTAGACCACCACTTCTTCCATCGATCTTGTTGTTGTGCCCATTGAGTTGCTCACTAGCACTCTTGGTCTTGATAGTGATTGTCTTTGTCCCATTACAAGATTAGATCTCCTCCGCGGTGGCCTAAATTTCTTATATGCTCTCACAAATTCTCTAAAACATCTCTATGTCGAACCATACCTCAGCATTGCGATATGGATGATCTCTTGCAAAACCCTACATCGCAAATACTCTACATCACCTCCGCGTCTCATCTGTACCTCGGTATGGTCATCCGGACGATCTTCAGTAGGATTTACTTGGCAATCCTACACCTTGGCACAGTGGTCCGAATAAGCTTCAATAGGATTTGCTCGCTAATGAAATTAACTCGTTGGTCAGCTCCGTGGACTTAATGTAGCACAAGATATCAGTCACTTCCGACACCTTGAAAATATTCAGCTCGATCAACATAATGCACTCCATCATACTTCAAGCACAATATGATAATGCCATCTGTACAAGTTTCCCAGCCACAGTGTTTTTGTAGTTTGTCAGTCCTTGTTTACTCGCCAATGGACGCTAGCTCCCTAGTCAAACTGCATCCTCTTTGTTCTCCAACGAAAGAAGTTGGCCTTCCATACAAGGAACTGCTCACCACACGCAACTACCATGATTGGACGCATCACCAAACTGACGTCACAGGAACCACATTACCTTAGACAACATCCAACCACAAGCATCCTTTTAAGGGCTTGGACTTATCCAATTGCTTAACATGAACAACACTCCTGCAAATGTTAAGGGTTCACAATCTCATGTTCCTTGTCTATTCTTTGTGAGTTTTGATGCTTCCCTCTAGATGCATTGTTAATGCCACTAATAAATGGACAGTCTTTTCCAAGCTATGTCTAGTCATCATAATAACACATTTCCCTAGAGACATGGAATCATCCAATTATTCCACATCAATAGCATTCCTCTCAAGGACTGAACTTGTCACAAGTCCACACAAATATCACAGGCATTAAGATGTCCAAGGAGATGTTCACACTTAGCTACATCTATCACAAGTTCCTCCTTGGAATGACCCTCATTAAGCAATGCCTTATTCCCCTATTCAATCTGAATATAATGCTCCTGTCAAAGATTCACCTTTGGTACTCCTCTCTAGAAAAATACCTTAAAGTCTCCCTTGTAGGATACATTCTTATTTACCACTCCCTGGCTTATGCCTTGAAATCAAAGTCCTACACAGTGTTGCACAAATGTTGCTGACAACGACCCCTGGCTTCCAAGTTTGCTCGAGTGGTCTTCCCAACTTATCATGTAATCCCGATTCTCGCTATCAGTGACAACCAAAATCATGGCCCTTTTGGCCTAATGCCACTCTTAAGGACTCAAGGGAAACCAGCTGACCAAGTAACCATCTCAACAATTGTTGCATCCACAACTTCACTATGATAGTACCTTGGTTAGGATGACCTTCCCACAATAGGAGTTCCTACTCCACATCTGGCTACCTTAATGATTAAAGTGCCGCTTCACACAAATGTCTTCTCCCAATAAGCATCTCAGTCGATGCCAATTGAACCCAATAACATCCTTGACATTGTCATCCTCGAATAATATGGTGCTCATAACCATGCAGCCAACATGTCTAACTTGTCCCATTAAGAATTCACCCAAGACAAGACTTTGCAAGAAGTCTCACACAGTGTCATGATGAATGATACCCTCTGAAAGCCTCAACAAAGCACTAAAGTGCCTCTCGCACATGCTGTCTTGAACAACAAAGTGCATCACATAATAAGGCTCGCCAATGGCAACTTTGACACAGTCATCCCAAGATGACACAACGCTCACTATCATCCAGTACGCCTAGCTGATATGTCAAAATTTTGAACTCAACTAGAACAAGACTTTGCCAGAAGTATGATTATACACGATCACATGCCCCCATAACAATGTTAACAACCTTGTAAAGTATCACTCTTTATGAAGATATCACTAAGGTATCGACAATTACGACAAAATTATGCAACAATGTAGTACATGATGCATCGGCTACCATATAATGTCATCGTTTTTTTGCTATCAACTCTTCAACTAGACTCCTTGTGACCAAGTCACTCTGAGTACATTGAACACCAAAAAGTTGAACAATATTAAATCCAACTCAACGCAAGATTTCAATGAAGTAGGGTCTTACCCCAACAAACTCAACTTCTACTCAAACGACCCATGGATCACCAATGGTTACTAATATGCATTGCCTCGAGTAGAGCTCTGTTTCTCCCATGTCCCAAATGCAATCCGGAGACACCCAACAACGAGAGTTATCATGGTTGCTAATCGAGTTCTAGTGTCAGTCTCACTTTACAGATAGGGTCAATACTAATGCGTAGCATTTTAATTCCACAAAAGCTCTAACAAGCTTGATCAAGATCAACTAAGAATCGGTTACAACACTTATAGCAAACTGCATGCTCTGATGAAAACTCATGCACCCAATTGAAACACTGAAGTTACAGTCGACTTAGCTGTAACAAGCTTGATCAAGATCAACTAAGAATTAGTTACAACACTTGAAACAAATTGCATGCTTTGACCAAATCTCATGCACCCAATTGAAACACTGAAGTTACAATCGACTTAGCTTTGTCACGACTTTGTCACGGATGTATTTTCATATAGTAGAAACTAACCATGCAATGCCAAAACTTCTCTAAGCCATGGTGTCAAGACTTTTTTATGTCATGGCCTATCTCGCAAATGAGGATTTACTATTCCTATATCAAATATTTAGCCACATGGGGTTAGCAAGTTGAACCCCTCGCAATGAGTCCTGCATTAGTCACAATGACTTCAAAGCTTCCACACCTTTCGATCAAGCAGCTAGTAGTATATTGATTGCTTCCCGGTTTCTAGATCATCATCAAGGTGACGTTCTCCCCATCAATAGATTCTCATGTGTGACTCAGTGCTTGCTCACATAGGGTCATTATAGAACAAGTCATCACATGGATCACTCGTGTTCCAATATATCATCAAGGATTCACCAATCCATCTATGTAAGCTACACATAAAGGCAACATGCATCGTAACACATGCGGGTTACCTTATTGTACTCACTATATCAACCCTTGGGTCTAGACATAACATACTCAACAACTATGGTATTAATCTCAACGGCACAATGTTGCCCCGTTTTGTGCGTCTAACATCATGAGCATTAACTCGGCTTAAGACTCCTAGTCATGTCTCACCTCAAGAGGATTATCCCCACAAGTGTGATGTGCAAAAGCCCATCCCCATGCAACCGAGGTTCATAACCTTTCACCTAATCCTTATCCACACTATCAAACCCTTCAGCCCTCATTGGATAGTGTTCACTTGGCAGTGAGGCTCATGGAAACTGTCGATCATCCTTGTGATATCACTAGAGCCCATCCCCTATCACAGGATAGCTCACTTAGGTAATGTGTAGCACCACAACACAATAATATTCCCTAAGTGTGGTGGAGAGCTTGAACATGACATCCCCCAAATAGAGGATATTAGACATTTGTGGGATTTCCAAGAGTATATGTTCAACTGTCTCAATTTTCACAATGGAGTATCTAATTTTTTTTGCCACCCTAAAATTCTGTCTAAATTCACCATAATAATTAGAAAATTATTCTGAGCTGGTGCATTTTGACACCTTGCACCTTTAACAACACACCACCATATCATAATTTCCTAGGTGGTGCAGTCTTTGATCTTCAGAGTAGTATGAGATGGAATTGCTGATATTGCATTAATTGAAATTTTTGTTGGTTCTGTTTCTTCAAGCAGTGCTGCAGTGTGTTCTGATTCCTGATCCTTTGGGATTTCTGTTTCTTGCTGAACTGATAAGGCATTGTATTGTTTACTAGCACATCTATTTCCTGAAGAGAACTTATCATGGCATCTATAACAAAGGCACATTGCTTTCTTTTGTTCCAATGTGAGAGGTGAAGAGACTGTACTGGTACGGCCATGGGTATTGACGGAGGGTTATCTACATGGTGATGAAAGTTGTACTTGAAAATGGCTTGTTCTCCTTGTGGACGGCCTCAACAGCTTGCTTCTGTAGTTGGGCTAATTGAAAGGCATATTCAAGAGATGAAGGATTAAAGATCTTTAACATGGTATGTAAGGTTATCTGTGAGGCCAGTCAAAAAGCTAGAGCTGAAATAGCTTTCAGGAAGTTTGTGCTTTTCTTGCAGCATATGAGCTTTAAGCTCTTCAAATTGCTCTTGATATATTTCTGGAGATCCTTTTTGTGCACTTGTTGAATTCTTTGACAAAATCTAATAAAGCACGATCCCCAAATCTTTTACAAATATCATTATTAAAGATTTCTCAATAAGCATTATGATTTTGCATATTGTATCCTAGGAACCAAGCACACCTCTCCATGAACATGAAAGAAATTTTGTAATTGTTGGTCTGGTGAAATGTGGTGCAATGCAAAGTATATTTGGCATTGAAAGGTCCAATTTCTTGGATTCGGGCCATTTAAATAGGGAAAATTGAGTTTGAGAAATGGATATTTGGGTAATCTGGTAGGAAGGTTGTGATGTACTGAGTAGTTTAAGTAAGAGTTTGATGGGGCTGTGGTAATGAGGCAGTTGAACCAGTAGTGTGTGGTTGAAGAATGGTATATAGTGGTGTATCTGTATTTGTGTTTGCAACAGGACTATTTATCTGTGGGTGGGAGGATTGTAGATTTTGGTGAAAAGAGTTCATCTGAGATACCTGAGACATTAAGAGGCTCATTGAATCTACAAGGTGGGCGAACCTGTCCCCATTTGCCACATTTTGTAGCTGCATCTGATTCTGAAGTTTTTGTTGAACAGAAACAATTTGTTCTGTTAATTTCTTACTAGGCTGGGCACAGTGAAGGCAAGGATGTGAATGATCAAAGGTGACCTGAAAAAATCTGATACCAAGTGTTATGCACGAGGCTCTACCTCAGCACAATCTGGAGGGAATTCAGTATGAATTTGAAATGGCTACAGAAAATTCAGTGAAAAGTTCTCAATGAATCAGCAATCATATATTTTTTTCATTAGCCTTTTACATCACTTCCTCAGTTTCTTTTAAAATAAGCTTTGCACTTAGATGTTAGTATGCATTGTTACAGCAGAAAACTGATTATGAACTGATTGAAGCCAACTTCTTGTTAATCTTTTATGTTACTGAATTTAGTTGCTGTCAATTCTTCTTGTTCAGTAAATTGCTCTGCACTTGAGCTTATGTGCATGCTGTATCCTTATCTGCCATGTCAGCTACATGAATAATGGTGAGTTCTGTAATGACAGGTTCTAGCCTTGCCATTGATTGGTGAGCATCAGTGAGGTAGAGAGGCAAGGTGAAGGGTTGGTGGTCAATAGGTTGTTTGAGAGGGGGAAATTTTTTTTCCCTTCTTGTTTTCCATGCTGGTACATTTTTTTTTCCTATTATGTTGGTATTCTGGTGTTGAGATTCACGTATTGTTAAGGATGTTCCATTGAGATATGGAGTTAACAAGTTTAGACCACCGATACATTCTCTCTGCAGTGTTGACTGAGGCTCTGTACATCTGCTTCCCCCTAACTCTTTGTTGTGGGCAGTTGACCTGTGTAAAATTTTGCTTCCTCTCCCATTTCCCTGATATGTGTGTGTAACATGACCCTGGAATGTGTTCACTTCTATAAGTTGAATCCTTGTCCAAACAGTTGGGTCTAAGTGGCCAATGTTTTTTTTTTTTTTTTTTGGGAGGGTTATCTCATGGTGTTGGCTAGGGCAAGTGGTTATTTCATTGCCAGGAATTCCTTGATTGCCTAGTAGGCCTGTACTACAGAAGCTGTTCAAACTTTTCAAGATGATTTGTTTTGAGGATAGAAAACCACTTCTACAGCTTATTCTTTGAGGTTTTCTTTCTAATTTGTTTTTCTTTCAAATTTTATCACCAAGCAGGAGTTGGATGGTATGTGTTATGAGAATAGTTGGATATTACCAAGATACCATGTATCAGCAGCAGATGGTAAGATATTTTCTTTGTGGATGTAGCATTCCAAGTTCTATAATTTGTTTGTCCATTGTGCTTTATGGATTTATAATTCTCCTGATAGGGCTAGTTGACAACACATCAATCCAAACTGGAACCAAAAGCTAGAAGGGACAAACTAAATAACAAAATTTAATACATTGTGATCATCACATATAAAAGAGATTAAAGTACAGCATTATGCAAAATTACAGACCAGTACCTCCATGTTCTAAGAAGCATGGATGCCAACACGAGACATGAACATGACACGACACTAATATATTGACACATTTTCTAGAAATGATGACATGACACACTAGGGACATACTAACTAATCATAGTTTATTATTTTTTTTAATATATGAATAAAAATATTTTATTCTAAATTAGTAATAAATGTGCATATTTATTATTTCTTAACCTAAAAAATTTCATACAAAAAATGCAATTGAACCAATATAGATAAATTATGTTTTAACATCTTTAACATGCTATTATAGTTAAACAATAACTAAGATATAATTAAACAAATTAAAACAAAACTTAATATATTGATCAGCAAAAACTTGTCTAAAATGTTTCCAAAGCGTGTCCGAACATGTTGGAGCATATCATATTTTTTATTAAAAGAAAAATAGACGTGTTGGAATGTGTTTGGAAAGCGTCGGGGCTTTAGCCTCTGGAGATGGTCCATCTTTCTTAGTCCATATCAATGCACCAGCACTTTCAAATTTTAGAGTAGACTAAACACCATGGTTAAGGCCAAGACATTCAAGAATATATTTAAAAAATTGGTGACACTGGCATGTTTTTTTTTTATACTATCAGCATCCTAGTTATTGACTAACACTGGTACAAATCAGTGACGAGCTTTGAATTGGAAGCCCATCATCTGATGATTTATCTGCAAGATCTCTCTCTCCCTCACTCACTCGCGCGCACACAAACACACACACAGCAACACTAGTGACCACCCTCATCACTGACCAACATTTCCACCGTTAGCTGCTTATTTCATCCCTCCTACTTCTGTATTTGACTCCGAGTTTTCCACTGAAAGCATTGCTAATCAGCATCCTAGTTATTGATACTGGTACAAACCAGTCGCAAGCTTTGAATTTGAAACCAAACATCTGATGATTTGTCTGCAAGGTCTCTCTCTCTCTCTCTCAGGGCAACAGTAGTGACCACCCTCATCGCTCACCAGCATTTCCACCATTAGCTGTCTTTTTCCATCTGTCTTACTTTTCTTTTCCACTCCAAGTTTTCCACTGAAACTGCTGCTAATTTCTTATCAAAGCATGATGAAGCAGTCAATAGCAATACGACTAAGTTAGGAATGGCATGCTCTTGTTTTCATTCACATGAAAGCGATCTTCAAATTGAAATTCTGCTTAATATTCTAAATGATAGCCAATGAGCCAAGAATTAGCAGTATTCTAGATCTGTATGGGCACGGGATAGTGAGGTGCAATCATGGCTGGTTGCTTGTGTTTGTTTTTCATACAGGTTGGAATTTAGGGCTTTATAATTAATAGGTGTTTTTTATAATTAAATTTTTCTCCATTATGCAAATTGTTTTAGGTGGATTCCGATCTCATGTCAATGTGAAAGGCACAGACCTTGAGTGTTGGTGTGAGGGAGACATACGTGCCAGCCCTCACGAAGCAAGGGAATCAGCTGCCATCCAGATGTTAGCTAAATTGCGAAGACAGGCAACTAAAAACTAGGAGGGAATCAGCTGCCATCCATATGTTAGCTAAATTGTGTAGACTGACAACCGAAAACTAGTTTCTCTGTAGAAGATGGAGTCACTATAATTGCTCCTTGTCCGTTGGAACTCAAAAAAGTATTATCCCAGAGGTTTGTATATGTATAAAGTAATATCCAAATGCCAGTGTTTTTTTTTCCCCCCTACTTTCAAACCTAACCATGACAATATTGATGGGTTCATATGTAGGGGTATCGGGACTTAAATAATCAACTCTCTTTGGTTTGTTTTGTATTTGGTCCAACAATTATCTGGTTGTACGTCTGTAATGTAAAAGCGTAGTGCAACTAGAGCTTCACATGGTCTGTCCTCACTCTTCCAGCATCTGTCTTTTCTGGGCCATAGAAAATTTGAAGTTTCAAGTTTGATGCAAATGTGGACGGCATATTTTTTAAAAAAAAAATTATTCCTTCTGATTATTGTTTTTGCTTTCATGCTGATAATGGGTCTTGGTATAATATAGTAAAAAAATTTTATTATATTATGGAGGATCCTGATTCAAACCATGAAACTTTTTGGTATATGGAATTATTGCTTGGAACTTCTGATACAGAATGTTTCGTGAACTGAGCTGCTGTTTCCTTAAATTTATCAATGATTCAAAAGAGGCCATTTCTTCTGCTTCCAGAGCTGGAAGTACTATTGAATTAGGCAGCTAGTGGAATTTACTAGAGGAAAATGTTGATTTTACTTAATTAGTTGTAGTATAAGATGTTGTGACAGGCAAATCACATACATGGTATTCTTATTTTCCCTCCCAGCCCTCTGTGATCAGCCCAATTGCTGTATTGCTCACTGGCGTCTCCACTTGACCACCACCAAGAGAATAAGGAATCCTTTGTTGGCCGGTCCACTCACTGAATTGCACGGAAGTATAAGATATGGAATTGTGTTGGTGTAGGGAGAGGCATGTTGCCATGGAAATATGACTTAGTTGCTAATGGTTGGAAGCCAAACCATTCACGTAAAGTGATCTTGTTGGGCATGCAAAAATCGTTATGGTCTACTGGACAATCTGTTCCCCGGTGACGGCTCCATCTGGCAGCCAGATGCTACTCGAGATAGTTGGTACTCGCTGTCTCCTCTTAGCTATCCTGTTTGCTACAGAGGCTAATTCTTTGCTGCTTTAGAGGTTGTGCAAGCAGAGACTATTATTGATATCGTGTGGCTGAGCCAACGATCTCTGCCCATACCAGTAAAAGTCACTAGTATCGTGCAGATCTAAACATGAACATAGAGAAGGTAAGTCCGATAGCAGGGGATTTAAGAGGATATCATCATCTCCTACCACTGTCATCTACATATAGTAATAGCTAATGGAGCAAGGACAATAACAGGAAGAAACCATGGCCAAATAGTTGACCACCCCCCGCCGCATGGTCGACAGCGTTGTATATGGTAGCCAGTCGGGAAATTGTTCTTAAGTCTTTGACTGCTGGTTCGTGATTGCACGTTTGGTTGATCCTAATTGTATTTATATTTTAGTAGGATCAAAATTTTTTTAATTTATAATTTGGTAAGTTAAATTAATATATGAAAAATTAAGATCAATAACTGATAAAAATTTGAAAGTCAAGAATTTATTGTAAAATATAATAAAAATTTAATTGATAAAATTGACTTTAATTTTGGTTAATAAATAATAAAAAATTAATTAGGTTAATGAATTTTTAATTGATTAGTTATTAAATTAATTACAATCGATAATAAGGAGAACCGATCAACGGATTTGTACCCAATTAATAATTGATTTTAATCTGATTGATTAAATAAAGTGTGAATTAAATTAATTAAGCAAAAATTATATATATTACAACACACAACACAGCTGAAAATTAATAAAATTCAGCAAGGAACCAGCTTCAGCAAGCTGCTTGGCAGCTCAAAATTTTTAATAATTTCATAAAGTATTCAATCCATACATGGTCTAAGAATCTCGTACAAACATGACAGCATCCTACTAAGCCAAAAATTCATATAAAAATCAATAAAAAACACACACCCACGGCTAGCAAAAAAAAAAAAAAAATCAGTAAATGCTGAATTCATATATGCATCACCAATAATTAAGTAAAAATTAAAAATAATGTTATCAATTTTATTATCATATGGAACACTTAGTTAAGATTTTAAACTAAGAAAATAAAGAAGAAAGAAAAAAAAGAATAAGAAAAGAGGAACACGGCTCTCAGGAGGAGAAGGAGGAACCTGGTTTTTACCAACTTTTGTTAATTAGTTTACTAATTAAATTAATTAATTAAAAGATAAAATTTGGTATAAAAAGAAGAGAGACGCATGGCATAACAAGGGGCTAAAAACATATTAAAATTAACACCAATTAAATAAAAGAAAGTGGCACAAATAGGAAGCCTCCAAATCAGCCAAGTTAGCTGATTTATCTAGGAGGATAAGTGAGAGATTGCCAACAAATTGAGACATGTAGTAACTTCAAATTAATTTGGGGATAATTAAGCATGTTTAGAAAAAAAATTATTTTCAATAAATCTGCTTAATTTCGGCTTGTGACTTAGATAAATGAATTTGTTCATATATGTCCTTTTAAAATAATAAACTGTTCACTTAATGTATAGATAACGGTGAACCGACTTACGTGATAAAACCAACAAAATATTATTAAAGGCTGAACTGGTCCATGAACTGGCTTTACGGTTGAACTAATTGAGAAAAATTCAATTGAACCAAACAGGTTAGTGAATCGATAAAATTATAAAATTTTTGGATCAAAAGCCGAATAATATGTTGTCTAAAAATTTAGTCAGCATATGTAGAAATTTATATGAACTTATTTTTAAGATACATTTTATCATGATTTTGTTATGAATATATATAATATATTGTGTATCAGTAAAAGCTAATATGATATCATAGAAATATGAATTTTCTTTACAATGAAAAAATTAAGAAAAAGAAGTAATAATAAGTATAAGGGCTTCCAATATAAAATTTTAAGAAGTAAGAAAACTGAACGAATGATTCATTTCAATGGATAGTATACTTCGACATTTTTTTAATATATTATAGTTGACGATTGTTATCTAATTTAGTATCGTTATGCAATGCTTGCTCCGTCTACTGGGATTATAGATAGTACTACCCACCTCAGGGTGCAAAAGGAAGTTAGGCTTTAAATTTTGTGCGCTGAACGCAATCCACCCACCTCAGGGTGTAAAATAAGGTTAGGCCTTTAATTGTATGGATCGAACACATCGGGCTTTAATCGATCGCCCATTTAGTTGGTAAGGCATAATAGCTTTAATTCTTCAAAATGCGTAAGGTAAAAATATGTTGACAAATAAAAAATATATATATGTAAGAAAAAGAAAATTAATTACATTATGAAAATTGTTCTGAAAGTATATATGTATTTTTACATGTATCATAACCCCTATTTCTCTTTATGATGTATTTTTAATAAAAATATATATATTTTTTATTATTATATTCATACTAAGTATTTAGCTCACTCTTACTATTTTTCTTACATTTTAGATATTTTATAGTAGTTTATGCCTGGTGAACAAAAATAAAGAAGCAATATTAGTTGTGTTGTAAATAGTAATGATGCTACTAGTTTAGTTTAAGTGTTGATGTATGAAATTGTAAATTTTATAAGTATATCAAGAATGTATGTATTTTAATTTAGAAGTGTGTTCACCAATTTTATATGGTTATTTTGTAAGTTTCGACAGAATTTTATAAGATGAGCTTAGGATTTTAGTTGATAACTTTTCTTATTACAAAACTAACATCATGTCAGAGCCACTAATGATATAATATTTTTTTGGATACTGTGTATTATGCTTTGTTGTGATGTATAGATATTTATAAGGTAAGCACACGTTCTTTTGATTGTAATGAGTAATATTGTCGAGCAAAAAAGATAACATATATGAGTGCTATTAATAGCGGATATAAGAACACGGGACGTGAATATTATTAGGTTTTAAGCACTTGCTTTGCATTGTTGCGATTCCTGTTTGGTCTTGGTCTCTGCCTCAACTTGCTGAGTTCGTGGTCTTTGTATTGATATGAGTCTTAAACAAACACTATTTGAACTGAAACTAAATCTGTTTGTATTTCTTTGTCCTACGTTACTGACAGTTATCTGTATATGAACTGATTGATTCCCGGGAATAAAATCTTAGACAAAGTCTATTGTTATGTGGGCAGTTGTGCCATTATTTACTGGTATTTTCCATTACTCTGTTGCAGTAAAGATGCCGACGCACCTGCTACATCCGAATGGCCTTGTTACTCCCTTGCTGATGCTATATTCTGCCTTTTTAAGGCAGGATCTCGGTTGGAACTTTTCATAATTCTTTC